>PVKS010027840.1:0-27072 GCA_004027875.1 Aplodontia rufa
ATATATATATATATCTCACAGCATTTGGATTCATTCATCCAGTGAAGGGCATCTGGGTTGATTCCATAATTTAGCTATTGTAAATTGAGCTGCTATGAACATTGATTTTGCTGTGTTGCTGTAATGTGCTGATGCTAACTCCTCTGCAAAAATACCCAGAAGAGGGATATAGGTTCATAAGTGGAAAGAACCCTAATTTTGTGAAGAGCCTCCATAGTACTTGGAATAGTGGCTGTGTAATTCTGCTGTTCCACCAACAGTGTGCTAGTGTTCTTTTTTTCCCCACAACCCTGCCATCATTTGATAGTGTTTTTTTTCTTCATGTTTGGCAGTCTGACTGCAGTGAGGTGAAATCTTAATATAGATTTGATTTTCATTTCTTGATTACTAGTGATTTAGAATACTTTCTCATGTATTCATTGACTTTCTCAATTTCCTCTTTTGAGAAATTTTGATTAGATCTCTGACTCAGGTACTAACTGGATTGCTTGTGTTTTTGAAATCCAGTTTTTTGAGTTCATTGTATTTTGGATATTAATCCCCTATAGGAAAAATCACAGTCCATGATTATCTCCTATTTTTTGTCAGGGTTCTCTCCTGACAGTTTTGAACAGTCCTTAGGCTGAGCAAAAATTTTAAATATAATGGCATCACATTCATTTTAATTCTTTAATTTAATTATTTCACTATGGGGACTTGTTGAGGAAGCTGTTGCCAACACAACTCCCATATGCTGGAACATTGGTCCTAAATTTTCTTGTAGCAGTTGTATGTTAACTGGTTTGATTCCTAGTGTGCTGATCCATTTTGATTTGACTTTTGTGTAAGGTATGAAATTAGGATCTAGTTTCAACTTCCTGCCCATGACTATCATCCAGTTTTTCCAGCACCATTTGTTCAAAAGACTATCATTCTTCCATGTTGTATTTTGATCCCATTTGTCAAAAATCAGATGTTTAAAGATTAGTTTGTCTCAGATTTTTCTGTTCTATTCCATGGTCTGTATTCCTATTTTGATACCAATATCACACTGTTTTTGTACTATAGCTCTATAGAATAATTTTATATTTGGTATTAGGAAATCACCTGTTTGTCTTTCCTGCTTAGTAATATTTTGTCTATTCTGGGTTCTTGTTGTTCCAAATGAATTTGAGAATTGTTTTTCTATATCCATAAAGAATAACATTGTATCTTGATGGGCATTGCATTGAATCTGTTCAGCACGTTTGTCAGAATGGCCATTTTAATTATGTTAATTCTGCCTAACCAAGAACATGGAACATCTTTCCATCTTCTCAGATGTTCTTCTATTTTTGTCTGCAATGATTGATAATTTTCATTAAAGAAATCTTTTACTTTCCTTGTTAAAATATTTCCCAAGTATTTTATTCTTTGTTTGATTTCCTTCTCTTGTCTGATTGCTCCAGCTGGAGTCTCAAGGACTACATTTAATAAAATTAGTGAGAGCAGATAACCTTGTCTTGTTCCCAAGTTTAGTGGAAATTCTTTCAGTTTTTTCCAGTTAGTATTATACTAGCAGAGGTTATGGCATATCTGGCCTCTACCAAATTAACATAAGATGCTTTGATCCCTGCTTTCTTTAGAGTTCTGAGCATAAATGGGTACTGGATATTATCCAAGCCCTTTTCTGCATAAGTTGAGATTACCATACGGTTTTTGTCCTTAATTCTGTTTAAGGGATGAATCACATTTATTGATTTGCACATGTTGAACCAGGCTTGCATCCCTGGAATGAAGCCCATTTGATCATGTTGAATTTTCTTGATGCGTTTTTGAATGTGTTTTGCTAGAAATTTATTAAGGATTTTTGTGTTGATGCTTTTTTATGTGTCTTTGTTAGGTTTTGGTGTTAAAGTTTTGGTTGCCTCACAAAAAGTGTTTGGGAGAGAGATCCACCCTTTTCCATTTCTTGGAATAGCTTGAAACTTCTCATGGGTGTGGTAAAACTTAGCAGGGAATCCATCAAGTCCTGGGTTTCTTCTTTCGAAGGCTGTTAATTGCTATATGGATTTCAGTGCCTAATATTGGGCTGTTCAGCTTGTTAATATCATCCTGCATCTATTTGTGGATGTTGTATGTGTCTAGAAAATTGTATATATCTTCCAGATTATCAAATTTAGAGGGGTATAGTTTTACAAATTATGTTCTGATAATCCATTGGATTTTCATTAGGTCAGTGGTGATCATTCCATTTTTGTTTGTGATTTTGTTCATTTGCTTCAGTTCTTTCTTTCTTTTAGTGAGATTGGCTAAGGGTCTGTCAATTTTATTCATTTTTATGAAGAATCATCTTTGCTTCATTGATTCCTTTTAGTGGTTACATTTGTTTTTGTTGTTGGTCTCAATTTTATTGATTTAAGCTCTGATCAAATTTTCTGTCTTCTCCTTGCTTTTGGCTTAGATTGTTTTGCTTTTTGTAGGGATTTGAGGTGAAGCATGAGTATTATTTATTCAAGATCTCTCCTGATTTTTAATGTAAACAACCAATGGTATAATTTTTCCCCTTAAGAGTGCTTCCATGATTACTAGTGATTTGGAGCACTTTCTCATGTATTCATTGGCTTTGTTGAGAAGTTTCTATTTAGCTCTTTGGCCCATTTATTAATTGGGTTGTTTGTGTTTTTGTAGTTGAGATTTTTGAGGATTTTGTAGATTCCAGATATGAGGCCTCTGTCAGAGGAATCAGAGCCCATGATTCTCTCCAGTTCCATAGGAAATCTCTTGACTTTTTTTGTTTCCTTGGCAGTACAAAAGCTTTTTAGCTTTATGGCATCCCATTCACTGATTTTTGACTTTACTTCCTTCACTTTAGGAGACATGTTGAGAAAGTCTTTGCCTACTCCCAAATGCTGAAGTGTTGGACCTAATTTGTCTTCCATCAGATGCAAAATAGCTGGTTTAATTCCCCTCCATCAGGAGGGGCTGTGGAGAGATAGGCAGTCTAACACATTCTTGGTGGAGCTGTGGACTGGTACAGCCCCTCTGGAAAGCAATGTGGAGAACATTCGAAAAACTAGGGATGAGCCCACCATACGATCCTGCTATTCCACTCCTTTGTATTTTTCCCAGGGATTTAGAATCAGCTCATTATAGTGACACAGCAATATCTATGTTCATAGCAGCTCAGTTTACTATTGCTAGATTATGGAAACAACCCAGATGTCCCTCACTGGATGAATGGATCCAAAAACTGTAATATATTTATACCATGGAATTCTACACAGCAATTAGAAAGAATGTTATTGCAGTCTTTGAAGGTAAATAGATGGCTATGGAAGAAATTATGCTGAGTAAAATCAGCTTAACCCAGAGATCCAAGGGTCGAATGTTTCCACTCATCTGTGGAGGTTGAAACTAGATCCTGGCCATTGAGAGAGGTCATCTAGTATCATGTGTTAAATCCAGATAAGGTGTAATGTTAACAATATAATACTTCTTAGAGATATTGTAGGAAGGGGAAGGGAGGGATAAGGGTGGATATTTGGGGGAGGCACTCCTGGGGATAATTCTAATATCCAGAATATATACACATTTCATATTATTTTGTTAAAAACTTGTATGATTGTTCTATAATAAATCTCTCAAAAATGTGTGTATAAAAGCAAAAATAAAAAATAAAAAAATAAAAGAATGCTTTCATGCTGCCCCAAAGTCATTAATAGTTTTTATCTTCATTCTCATTTGCTTCTAAGAATTTCTTGATTTCTGCTGTAATGTCTTCTGGGAACGTTCTTCATTTAGTATGGCATTATTCAAACTATATTTATATGTATGTTATAATTTTTGTTTTTAATTGCTTGAATTATGGCATCATGGTCTTATAGGATCATGGACTAATTTATATTTTTTTATATTTACTGAGATTTTCTTTGTAAAAATTGTATGGTCCATTTACTAGGATGTAGTGGTCTTATTTATCTCTTTTGGTTAGTTTATGCTTGAAATCAACTTTGTTAAATGTAAGTATTGGAATACCAACTTGCTCTCTTGTGCCATAGCCTGGTAGATTTTTTTTTCCCATCTTTTTGACTTCAATATTTGTATGTCATTGGCTGTAAAGTGGGTAACCTATAAGCAACATATTATTGGATTTTGTTTTTTGATCCATCTGGTTATCTATTTCTTTTGATTGGTTCATTGAGACCATTCACATTCAGTGTTAGGATGTTTATTTGGTTGTGGTTCATAAAAATTGTGTTTTATTAGTATGTTCTGTGTTGTCTTCATTTTCTGTTGGTAGAGTATACTTTTATTGCACATCCTTTGTTTGTGGGTTTTGAGGATTATTTGCTTATTATATTTATAGTTTATCTTTAAAAATTCTTTGTCATGCTAATTTTCTGTTCATGGATCTTGCAAGCTTCAAATTTGAGTTTTTCTGGGTATAGTATTCTCAGCTGCAAGTTGTGGTCCTTCAGATCATTTTGAAAATTCTGCTTCTTTTATGTGAGTTTTATTTATTTATTTATTTTTTGTAATCTATGCACTCAAGCTTACTCAGCCTAACTTCATTGTCGGAGGTTCTTTCTTCCAGAGCTGAGGTTCTGTTTTTCTATGGAGGTTGGTCTATTATTAAATTATACCTTTATTGTTCTGATATGATTGACTGAAGGTTTTATCTCCATTTCTTCCTTTTTCACTATGTCTATTTTCTTGATAATAGAATTTTTAACCTCTTGAGTTTTCTCACTTAGTCCCTTTATTAAATCTTTTTTTATTTCATTGTTCCTCTTGGTAATAAGATCATTGATAATTATGTCTAAGTTTCCATCCTATTCCCCTGTTTGTGTGTTCCTTTGTTGGGGAGTGGTGGACTGGAGGTTAACCTTTTCTAGTTTGATTACTTATTTTTGATAATGTTCTTCTGGATCCCTGAATTGATTTTGTCTTATGAGTCTAGGGCATGCAGGTCAGCCCACTGGATTGTAAAGTGCAGCAGTCATTGTGCATTTCTGGGTCCTGGGATCTCATCTTTGGCTGGAATGGGCCTCCTGCATGCTGTGATGGGATCTGGGATTTTGAAGCCTGGAATTGTGTACAGCATCTGGGTGAGTCAGCTATGGCAGAGTCCTGGGAATGTGTGTCTTGTGTGTTCCTGAAGGCCCCATACCTGAGGCCTGGATCCTCATGCAGTGGCTGGACAAGTCTTCTCTGGCAGGATCCTCTGTACTGGCTTCCTGACGTGCCTTTTGAACAGATTTTGTGTTTTATTTCCGAGAGATCAAATCAAGCCCTGAGCATAGGCAAAACTTGCTCACAAGAATCCATATTGACCTCTATTTATTAAGTTATAAATACCATTGCTGTACATTTATTGAAATTTTTTAAAATTAATATTTCATGAAATTAACATGGGAGTTCATAACTTGATGAACACCATCTTATAATTTTCAGTAAAATAGTTTTCATATCTTGAGCTTTTAAATAGCAAACTTTGCTCTTAAAAGTACATTACAAATTCTGATATATAAACTGTAAGGATATTTATTGTGTGCAATTTCCTCTCATTTTTTATATATACTGGTCATTTCTATAAAACTTTCACTACATTTTTGTCTAGAATTTAATTTGTATTATTTTAAGTGTGTAAGAAAATCTGTGTTTAATACTGAGAATTTTTTTCTTGTCATAATTGATTATCTCAATATATTTTGACAGTTTTAAGTAAGATAAAGATAAATTAAAATTTCTAATCAGCATAGACCTTTTAAATTTTTAATTCCTGTGACATACCATCAAATATCAGTTGTCAGGGCACTTAAACATCAGTCATATAAATCACATTAAAGTTGCTACTTAGTCTCTGATCTATTTTAAACAGCACTAAATCTTATTAATAGCCCTGTTATAAGCTTTACTATTAATTATTATGGGTATTTGTGGGATACTCTGTCGACATTAAAGTCATTAGGTGATAAATTACACATGAATATTTTGTGTCAAATTTTTTTGATTGTATACGTTTAAAGTCTCCTTTGAGAAACATAAAATATAGAAATTGACAGTTACCACCCTAAATTAATCAATCATGTATTAGGAAATACTTTTTACTTAGAATTTAGTATCCAAATATAAGAAACCACATGACTACAGTGATCATTTGGAGGAATGAATTATGTAATTACTGGGCTAATTTTGTTTTATTGATTTTATGGATTATTATATTATAGGAAATATTCACTATAATTTATTAGTGATTGTATAGATGACATTTATTTAACAAGGCAGTAACTTTGCACAGCTTAACACAAAGGTGACCTTCACATCCACAGTGTGTCAGAAGGTTTGTTTTCAAAACACAAATGTTTAAGTCTCTCATTTGTACCATTAGAATCCCTTAGATTTATACAATAGATTTATAAGTATTCAAAATGTGTTTTTTCTAAAACATTATTTTCTGAAAGAATTGAAACATTAAAGTTTGGCTTTTTCTTACAACTATATTAGTGACAATGATGTTTTGAGCAGTTCTTTGCATTATTTCATAACAGTGAACCCAGAGGATTATTTGTGAATATATGACTATCGCCTATTCAATTTCTTTCCTTTAGGTAACTGTTGCAGTTTTTACCCACTTTACTTTTGTTTCTCTTCCCTCCTCTCTCTCTCTCCATATATTATGTAGTATAAATAAATATATAAATATAGAAATGAATGTATATGTGTGTGTGTGTATATATACACACACACACATACACACATACATATATATATATATATATATATATATATATGGCAGTAAAATTTCTTTATCAAAAATCCCAGAGGCTACAGAAGAGGTGGCTCAGCAGTAGAGTAGTTGCCTGACCTGCTAAGGACCCAGACTCTAACCCTGGCAGCATATACACAATTGCATGTCTGAAAAACTAAAACCAGATGAAAAAATATATATATAAAAAGATTGATTCTCTCTTTCTCTCTCATTCTCCCTCTTGTTAAAAAAAAAAAAAAACCCAGTGAAATTTGTTCACACTTTTTGAATTTGTTGGTAATATTCCTCCTTCATGGAATGTATTTTTCCATGTCTTTCTCTCTATTGTATTCCTCACATCTTCTGTGTTGTGTTCTGTGTGGCTACCGCATCATCCATTGTATTTGCTCTGAAATACCATAGCATTACTTGTCTATGTTGTTAATTTTAGTCCTATACTTTTACAGTTTTGGGCACATAATGGACCTTAAAGAAATATTTGTTGTAATAGTTATTTCAGAATAGCTTCTGGATAGATTATAAACTTTGTAAAGAAAGGGTTCAAATTAACAACATTTTTACATCCATCAAAATGCTCCTAATTTCAAGTTTCAATACCAGCTTTACAGATCTTATTTTATTCTATGTAGGATTTGATAACTTTAAACTTTATTACAGTCTTTGTGTTCTTCAATTTCCTGGATTTGACTATATCATTTTTTTTAAGAGAGAAGGAGAGAGAGAGAGAGAGAAAATCAATTTTTATTGAGTTTTTCACATGGTTACAGCTGCTCTGACACTTAGTTGTGCATGTGGGTGCTGGAGTTTGAACCCAAGTACTTACACATGCCAGGCAAGTGCTGTAACTGCTGAGCCACTGCTCCAGCCCCACTATATCACCTTTTAGAAGATTATTTTACTGTTTATGGTAGTACCTTATGTTTTCTCTTTACAATAACTTTAGTTTCTCACTTGTTTGGTTTTCTTTATCTGCATTTCTTTTTCCTAGCTGATCTTTTACCTACTTCCATTACTTAAACTATTATCCATTCCCTGATAAGAATGATAATGAGTAGTATTTATCAATTGTTTTTATACTCAACAAAATTCATTTGCATTGTTTCTTCTAACAATCACCAGACCCAATGCTACAGGATCTCTTATTTTATTTTTCTTATCACAAATAGTGAAAGTTAGAAATTAAGTTACATGTTGATAGTTATTTTGTTGAGGTGAGGTTACAGACACAAGTTGCCAGAGTGTATATCATGAGCTTCTAACCAGGACCTTAGGATACTCTGATGATATTAGATAATATCTTTCTATTTCCCAAATTTCTCCTGACCTATATTCTAATTGACTATTAGGCATATCCATTTGAAATGTTTTGCACACAAATACAACAAAGTCTTGAAAAATAATCATTTACAGCTCTTTAACGCTTGCTGGTTATTAAAAATCAGTGCCATCCATTTAGCTGTCAAAATTAGAAATATCTGAGTATCTTCAATAAGCTTACTCACTTTCTTTTTTTTTTTTTAAGAGAGAGGGACGGCGAGAAAGAGAAAATTAATTTTATTTAGTTTTTCATCTAGTCTTCATTGCTCCTACGTTTAGTAGTGTATATGGCACTGGGGATCAAACCTGGGTCCTTGCATATGCCAGGCAAGTGCCATAACCACTGAGCCATCACTCCAACTCCTATTGTTCTTTTCTTAATGAAGCTATTGTAATGGTTGTGTCCTTAAAGTCATCCACCATGATACCAATGTTTGTTTTGTGAAAATAGATATTTTTATTTTTTTAATGTAAAAACTTCATTGCTTACTCCTTATTTACCTAATAAATCCAACCTTTTAAGGAAAATATTGAAAACTTTAATCTTTCCTTTAAACTTTTGTCTTTCTTATAACTTTCTCCCTGACTGTATTTCCAGGAACCCTGTATTCTAATCTCCAAAGAATTCTAACACTGCAATAAGTATGCTATGCTTTCTTGTTCCTCTGGGCTTTTGTTCCTGTTGTTCTACCTTAAATTTTATTTCCTTCTTTTCAACCCAGTGGAATTCACCTATCCTTCAAGGTACGACTCAAATTACATCTGCTCTCTGAGGCCTTTCTGTTACAAACTCCCATCCTCCATCTTGAGCAAGAATCCATTAGTCTTTCCTTAGGCCTGCAAAAAACTCTTTGTACTCATCCTTACCATGAAACTTATTACAGTGTATTTCATTTGATTTTTTTGTGCTTTGAGGCCTGGCAGTACTCTCCCTTGACATTTAAAAAGGTTTGTTACAGTCAGTTTTCTGTTTTAATTTTAAATATGAATACAAGAAGGTCAATATAAAATAAGGAATAAAATATTTTCTATGTATTTTGAATAAAATGTAAGAAATGTACACATTTATGTTTTGCTTTCTTATGTTATGCTTATTAAATTTAGCAAACTTGGTGATATTATTACAATGGATAGCAAGTAACTAAAATTAAAGAAATATGAACATTTATTTAACTTTATATGTACTTTTAAATATTTGTATTTGTCACTTGTTAGTAATCAATGACATGAAGTTTAATTAATTAATTATCCAACCCTAATTATGCAAATTAAAATTAATTTTGTCATTACCATAAAATTCAGAGTTAAGACTCATAGAAACCTGTTTTGAGCATTAAAATAGTATATGTAAAGATCCAAGGCATTAAACACTTCATAATTGGTATTCAGCATTATCATGGTATATAGGTTATTCCTGTAGTCTCCTTAAAATTGTTTTCATTATTTTTCATGTCAATACGAATCCTCTGGTGTCATGGTTTCCTGAAGGGTTGCTTTAGTATTTGAATTATGCGTGATGTGTCAGAATGAAAGTCACATGACAAATGAGTGAGTAGAAATATCTTCCACAGAATTGATTTATGTGTGTTCTCTTCGAATCATGATTGGAGCCTTAGTTGCTGACTTGCTTGAGTTTGAGTCGCCTCTCATCTCTGGATCTCCACCGACAGAAAATTGAACTCTGAAATGACATCTAATTTATTTTTTAAACATCTATAGAATTAATTGGCTTATTGTTTCCTTCTGATCTACTATACTGTGTCTGCTTTAAAATGGACTTCAGAATAACCTTAAAAACTTGCACAAAGCACTTTTATGAATTGTTGCATTTCACCTCCACCATTTGCTTTCTACAAAAACTGACTTACATGACTCTTAAGCTCTAACATCTATAGAGAAGAATGTACTTGTGGTTCTTAATGTTTGTGACATTTACCTAATAATAAAGAGCATAAGCACCATATATAATAGAACACTTAAATAAAAGGAAAACAGTTAATGTTCGCATTTAAGTTATTAAAGTTACGTATTAAATGAAAGGGTGAAAAGGAAACATTTGAGGTAGGGATTAGCATTGGAGCAAGGAACCAGCACTGTGCAGAGGATGGGATAAAGTGGTGTAAACAATCTTATAGGTTTAGTCATATTTGGGATTTTGTTCCCATATGTGCATTTGGAGATAGAGAAAGTAGAAAATTATTTTAGTAAGTCAGCTGAGAACTGATGATGAGTTTGAAGAATCAGTGCAGGTATCAAAGGAAGTGATCAAATTCAGATTGTATCTGAGGTAAAATAATATGTGTTGGTATCCTAGGTAAGAGATAGTGAGAAGAAGGGTGTAGTTGAACATGAGCACAAACTTTTGAATTTGAACAATTGGAAAGAATAATTTGCCTTTTATTGATAAGTGGAAGACTACAGAAGAGTAGAATTATTAATAAGGCAAAAAGTCATGATTTTAATTTCACATATACTGAGTTTGGGTTATTCATTGACTAGGGAAATGCCTGTGGAGATCATTAAGAGAAAAATATGGTTTTTAGCCTGTAGAATGGATGTGGTGATTGAAGGAGTGAATATAGACAGAGAATGGAAGGATTTAGTCTGGAGCATTCCAATTTGGAGGCCTGAATGACGAGAACAACACAGAAAAAGCTTCCTAGATATGAGATACCCCAGAAAGTGGCATCACCTGGGTTAAATTGGAGAGAATTCAAGGAGATATCAACTCAGTCAACTACAGGTTAACTCCAGTGAGTTTTGATCCTTAGAATCACCAACAAAGAGGCCACTAATGACTTTCAGAAAGTGGATTTAATGACAACTGGAGATAAGCATCCAATTAGAATAGGTTCAAGAAAAAAATGAGATTAGAGTATATGGTAAATATTTTATATATGGATATGCAACTTTGTGTATTTGTATACTCTATGTATCTGATCTGTATCTACCTGTCAATCTATTAATCAATCATCTATCTGTCTATTAACCATTCAGGGCAGTTTTAATGAAAAGAGAAATAGAATAACTATGGACAAAGAAAAAAATTTAAAAAGATGGGATGATATTATGCTGGGAATATAGTTCAGTGCTATTTCCACAAGAAAGAACAATTAAAAAATTGTGCTTAGACTCAAAAAAGCACCGCTGAAGCAGAAGTGAGAATAAGCAGGCCAGAAACGTTGGGATTTGCTGTGGTAGTGGGAGGTCAGTTTACTCATGGGGAAAGACATGTTATCTACCTGTAGAGATGCTGGTGAGTTTGTGAATGTAGTGGAATGGGCTTGTGAAAGTTCTGTTTCACGTATACTATATGGTATGTTTAATTGATACATATGGTTTTTTCCAGAGTTTGTTAAATTATATTTTCATGTGTCTGTCTGAGTCTTTAGAATCATTATTTTGAATTAACTTTCAGGCACTTGCTTGATTTATTTTTCTTTGTAATCTGCTGCTATGGGTGTATCATTTGCAGCCACCATGCTCTTTCCCCTTCAAACTTCTAGTGTCCTTGAGTTGATATTTGTACCCATGCTGGATTTTCTACCAGTTTTATAGGATAGCTTTCATAGTTTCTTCTGAAGATGTTTCTTGTGATTTTGACTTTGACATTATTAGCTTGGTTTCCAGTTGGGCACAGTAATGTAGTCTTCCTATAACTTCTTCAACTGTACTTGTTGACTCTGGGTGTGGTGTGTGTGGCTGTAGCAGCACACGAGAGGGTGCAGCCAATTCAGTGGTACACATGTGTGGTGCACATAACCTCATAGGTAGGGTGCCTGCTGAGTGGTGACTGTTGTGGAGTGGGGGCAGAAGAGCTGCTACAGTGCCCAGGGAAGTGGCAGCACAGTGCCCTTCAGTCTCTGGTGGTCTTGGACAAGTTCACAGTTCATATATGATGGCTACGTGAGTGACATTGTAGGGCCTTGGAGAGGGTAACTACCCAAGTAAGGCTGCTTTACCATTCCTAAAGTGGTTCATTGTGGGGAGCTGGATTGTCCCCCGGGAGCCGATCAGGAGGAGGATGAGTGCCAAAGGCTGGAAACTGGGCCCCTCCTCGTCCGGGGACCCCTTCTCTCCCAGCCTGGGAAACGAGTCAACCACACACAGCTGATGGCAGCTCAGGGTTTTTATAAGGAGGGGAGAAGCCAAGGAATCAATAATCCTTCTAAGGGAGTTGCCAGGGTTTATGCAGATTTTGAGTACAGACAAACAACTGGGGAACAGCTTGTGGTTAGCACATCCCAACCCACCCTAATCTTCATTTTGCATAACAATTAGGAAGCTTAACAAAGCAGGACCTAGCAGCTCTTCCAGAGGGAACAAGATCGCTCTAGGGCAGCTGTTGAAATGGGGGTGAAGGCTACACCCCAACAGTTCATGGGGCTTTTCATCAGTTTCTCAGGATCCTTGGGTGGGGAAAGTCATATTGTGGGCTGAACTTTCTCTATCCCTGAGATCCCCAAAATAGACTCAGGGCCAGGGAGAGGCTCAGGCTTTTCCAGAAGCCAATATTTCAGATGTCATTCATGATAGTGGGAACTCCTGGGGGTGTTGTGTTTACCCTTTCCCTACCATATGACGTCCCTGTTTATTTAAGGTTGATCAAGATTCATAATCTAGATCTTCTACTTCTGATTCTTTCTGAAACAATAAATTCATTTCTTTGTAAAAGTGCCTTCTTATGTGTGTGTGTGAATGTGTGTATGTGTGTGAGTGCGTGCACACTTGCATTATGTAGCTTTGATATATCATGGCCACTTAAGATTTTGATATACAGCATTACAGATGAAAGTAGACATTTTGATTGAGTGTTCTCTGCTCTTCAGGAAGTTTCTGCTGTCTCTCATTTATCCTACATTGTGTCATTTGAGGGATTTGTCATGTAAATTACAGGCTTTGCCATTTTTATTGAACTGGTGGAAACAATTTGAACAACAATCAGGTACAGCTAGAATTTACTTACTCACCAACTTCTAATTTGGTTCATGAGTATGTAATGTCTTTTTGTTGGTGATTAAGTTTAATAGGGGAATAAGTACTAAACTAAATGTGAACTAAGGAGGCTGAATTCTACCTACCTTTTCTTGAAAAACTGTCCAAAAGAAAGACATGCACTTTATGTCTTTGAATAATAAATTGGTTTTGAATTAAAATACAAGATATGAACAAATGAATGAGGGCTGTTTTAGTCAGCTTTTTCCTGATGTGTCTAAGAAGACCTGACGAGACCAATTTTAAGAGGAAAGGTTTATTTGAGTCTTTTTTTTCAGGGCTGAGGACCGAACTCGAGGCCTTGCACATGCTAGGCAAGCACTCTGCCACTGAGCTAAATCTCCAGCCCCTGGAAAGGTTTATTTGGGGACTTACTGTTTCAGAGGTCTTGGTCTACAAAAGATTGGCTTCATTCTTTGAGGCTTCAAGTGAGGCTGAACATCATAGTGGAAGAGTATGGCAGAGGGATGTAGCTCAAGGCATGGCTCCAGGAAGCAGAGAAAGAAACTCCATGCCACATACAAAATATATACCTCAAAGTCATCCCCCCAATAACCCACCTTCTCCAGTCACACCCTACCTGCCTTCAGTTGCCATTTAATCCTTATCAGGGATGATTGGTTTATAAGAGCTTTAACCCAATAACTCACTGATTGACTTAAGGCTCTCATAACCCAATTGTTTTACCTCTGAATCATTCTAAATTGTCTCACATGAGCTTTTGGGGGACACATCTCATCAAGACCATAGCAGGGTCTTTGGTTTAACATTATACTTCCTTAAGCAACCATCAGTATCAATTGCACATGTATTCTGTAGGCTAGTGTTTTTTTTTTCTAGCTGCTGTTTCCTTTGAAAAATACATGACTGTATTAATGAAATGCTATTTTCAGAGGATGTTTTATTGTTTTGAAAATAATTTCAGTACTTTTAAAGATGTGAATACATAATGATGAATCTAATAAATGCTCTCTTCAGGCATGTTAATCTTTATCTGCATTCAATGGGCAACTTATTCTAAAATGATTTGACTAATGTATTAAGTACCTCTAAGTCTTTGTTCAAACATGTCTCAGTTGTTTCTCAATCCATCTATCTATAAAATAAAAAGCATACTGCCAAATTTATGGTATAGATTTTATAACTGATAATAGTAAACTAATTTCAGTGCTAAAACTTTTTAACAGAATAATTACACAAAGGCTAAAAGAAAATATTGACTACATTTGTAACAAATTTATGATAGAATGCACTGAAGATATTATTTATTGCTATTTTTCAGTGCTTAGCATTGCAAGTCCTGCAAAATTTATTTACTTTTCTTTAAAAGCTTTATAAACCTCATCTATTAAGATATTCTATTTGTTACTACTCTGAATCTCACCGAATATTGGCTTCCTTGTGAATATCTTTTTCTGTATGAAGTTTTAGAAATTTAGGACACTTTTATCCAATTTGCATAGTACTTTTATAAGCAATTCTTTTCCCATTTGTATAACAAATTTGAAAAATATTTTCTTCTTGGTATATTTCTAATGCTACTGCCTTTTAAAAAGCAACTGTTTTGAAGTCCACTTCAATCTGTACACTCCTGGGTCCAAAAGTACAGGGTAATGCCCACTAAAGTACATAGTGACCTCTTCCTTCTTATCCCCATATGTTTTACTCACATTTCTTTGATGCTATGACCAAAGTCCTGACCAGAATAATGTAGAGAGGACAAGTTTATTTTGGTTCATAATTTCAGAGGTTAAGTTCATGGTGAGCCAGCTCTATTTCCCTAGATCTGAGATGAGGCATGACATTATGATGGAAGGACATGATGGGTGAAAGAAACTTGGGACATGGCAATACAGAAGCAGAGAATAAAGCTCCACTCACTAGGATCAAATTATAAACTGCAAAGGCACACTCCTAGTAACCTACTTACTCTAGCCATACCCTACCTGCCTACAGTTATGGCTCAGTTAATCTATACCAGTGGATTAATCCACTAATTAGCATATGACATTCATAATCTAATTAGTTCACTTTTGAAAATTCTAACATTTTCTCACATAAACTTTTTGGGAACTCCTCATAACTAAACCATAATATTTCACCTCTGGACCCCATTTCACAACATAAAATGCACTTTTTGTTTTTATAGGGACTCACACTGAGAGTTTTCCTTGAGTCTCAGAGGTGACTTTGGATTTAAACTTTTGGGTAATGTTGGAACTGTTAGGACTGGAGATTCTTTAAAATGAACTAAATATTTTTGTGTGTCCGAAGCATCTTTCCTCTTCCATGCCCTTCCACCTTGATATTCTGCCTCATTTCAGGCACAGAGCTGTGGAATCAGTTGTCTATGGACTGAGACCTCTGAAACCATGGGGCAAAGTAAACTTTTCCTCCTCAGCATTTATAGCACTGAGTGCCATCATCAAAAATCAGGAGAGAACTAAATAAATAAAGTTATGTTCAACCTCAAATCTTTACAGAAAGAAAAATCTAATCCTAATTCCAGTAAAGACAGGAAATAACCAAGATCACAGCTGAAATCAATGAAATAGAGAATACAAAAACAAAGAGTTGGTTCTTTGAAAAAACAAATAAAATTGACAGATATTGTTCTTGTCAGATGTTTTGGTCACAGCAACAAAAAGCTGACTAAAGCAGCATTTATGTTAAGCATTTATGTTAACTTATTTTTGTTAAATAAGTTAATATATTTATTAACTTATTTCAAATATTTTATGCTAAATTAGAAATATGGATTAGTTATGACTTTCAGATTTTCAAAGAACTATGGAATGGGAAGAGGTATCTAAACAAGTTTCAATTATATATGAATGCATTGTCTGTTAGCATGCTTCCACCGGCCCTTACTTGATTATCTTCTAGCAATCCTCATGAATTGTTTCTCAGTACTTTTACTTAATTCTTAATGAGTCTGACATAATAGTTTGCAAAGTGTTGAAGTTTTATATGACTCATTTAGTTAATGAGGTGTCCTTGGCTTACTAAATTAAAGGATCAATAAAACAATTCCTACTTCTCTACGCTTTTGCAGACAAATGATTCACCTATTAACTATTGAATTTAGAGAATAAGTTTTAAATCATATAGCTCCTAACTATGAGAGAAATCTAGTACTTAGGAACATGATTATGTTTTATGTATAACAGAGGTAGAAAAATTCATATTTTGAGAAGTCTATTTTGTTAAAAGAATGGTAAACACTTGAATTTCTGCTTTTATTAGGTTTAAAAGAATAAAACAAAAAAGGCAGAATTATTTTTTTTTTTTCTGATTTAATTCAATGTGGCTTTCATGGCGATCAACAAGCCATGCCACTGTTGCAGTTTTACTACATAGACTGCTTCTTGATTTATTAGCTTTCAGACTCAAGCTCTGCTGTGCTGTTACATTCTTTGGCTTACACAGCACCTGTGTGAACCACTGGTGATATTGTTTTATTTATTATTTATGCAACATTAAGGGACCAGTAGAAGACAATTTGGTTCAGGGGTCATCAGCACTCTTTAAGGTCAAGTTATTTGGCCTCTGAAGTCCCTCCGCTAATGTTCTTTCTCATTTCCTTACAAATAGGGCAGTCTAATCAGCTAAAATGTAATGTAAAATGTCATGGCCTTTGGAAAGTAGATAACCTAAATGAAAAGAAATTTACTTAAGATATGGCATTCCTTTCCTTTTAACTCCCCATCTCACAGGGTGCTATACTTTTTGTGAAATAGGTAGGTCATGGAAACTAAGTGTCATCAATCTCCAGAAAATACTTTGAAAAGAAGGAAGTTTGCCAAGTTGAACTTGACCATTTGTTATCATTAGAGAACTGTTCATAAAAAACAGAATTTTCTTTTCAGCTGACAATGCAGAAACCCCAAAGACCTAAATAATCAAGGCTCAGGAAAGAATTTTGCACTCATCCATCATTTCTTAACACAAAGCTCCCCCTAACTCAGCAACATATGTGTTTTATATATCACATCTCAACCATTCTCTATAGACCTACAGTCAGAGACCTATAGTTTGAGTGGGAAGTGAGTTTGGAAACAAGTATTCCCAATCTGTTCATTTTTAGAGATGAGATAATTGGGAAAGGTATTATGAAGGAATATGTAATTAAATATCCCTAAAACACTTTAAGCAATATGCAAATTTAAATTTTTTCTCTAATACATGCATTAATGTCAGTGCCAATGTTGAATTTCTCATTATAAAAATATTTAATTTCCTTTCTCATTAACAAACATTATTTAAGCAAAAGTCTGGACATATTATTGCACAATAGTTATTCTTCTTCAGTCTTCCTCTCTATATGTTGTACAGTGATGAAACTGGACTGCGGTTTTTTTTTTTTTTTTTTTTTGGTTTCCCTCTTTCACTTCTCTCTTAATTCTATGCTTCCCCAACTCTATATTCTTACCATAAACATGTATTTGTTATTTTCTGTATGTCAGCAGCTTGGTGAAATCCATTGTCTCTTTTTACCTAATTACTTTTATTGCCTCAGGTGACCTTCCTGATTATATTATTGCCTCTATTGAATAATTTCTTTACAAACTAGTCAAAGGCATCATTTAAAATACCTAACTCACACACTCATTTCTATGATTAAAACTAATTTATGACTACTTGTTTCAGCTACAGAGGATTCCAAACTCAGCCTCCAGTGGTCTCTGTGGTCTGATACCTATTGACATTATATCCTATAGATAGTCCTGTGTACTAGCCAAGTAGTTTACATTTGTATAACAAAGAGTCTGACTCCAATTCTTGATGTTTAAATGGTGTTGTATTTTAAGTTGCACTGCTTTTTCCTCCTTGACTCCAAGGCTGAGAGCAGATCATAACATCAGGCTAATGCCTACTTCAGTGCCAGAGGGAGATTCAAACCATGGTGCAGGTGTGGGTATCTTCACCCCTGCCCATCCGGAAACCCAAGTCAGTCTCCTTTCAATTCTCTCCACCCTTCTGCCCCAGATATTTCCATTTTTGTAACTGTTTGGCAGCCACACTATTGAGAAAGCTTCATTATAGAAATAATAAGCATTTTCAATACACTCACAGTGAGTGTGATGTCATCAATTTCAACATAGGAAACAAATTTTGATTCTGTGGAGTGGTAAAATAATTCTTTATAATGCTTTGGAAAGATACTTCCATCAAAAGACATGTACTAAATACCCAACATTTATATGTATACACCAAAAAAAGTTTTTGATTTTATCTTCAGGAGGAATCTAATTACTAAAACATGATTGAATTCAATTAATTGTTTCATTAAAACAACAAATATTCAGGGCTGGAGCAGTGGCTCAGGGGTTATAGCACTTGCCTGGCATGTAAGAGGATGTGGGTAGGAACCCCAGCACCACGTACACAATGCAGTGTCAGAGCAACAAAATCCATGTGAAAAACTAAAAAAAATTGATTCTCTCTGTCTCTATCTCTCTCTCACTATCCTCTCTCTTTACGAAAAAACAATATATGATTTTTGTTGAAAATCAAACTTAATATTGCACTGAATATTGTGTTTATAATTGTATAATGATATCAAGCCATAAAACAATTATTCTATTTAACTCTTCATTTATGGATAAAGAAGATCAGAATGATTTTGACTTCTTAAGTGCTCTGATTTGACCTGTTTTCACTTTTCAGTCATTATCCTATGATTTATTATTTTTTGCTGTTTTATTCCCCTAAATAATAATTGGGATAAATGTAAATACTGCCATTTTAAAGATAAGAAAATAGAAACACTGTTGTCACTGCCTGAATTGTAATTACTTAGTGGATACAGATTTTTTTTAATTCAATAACCTTGCATTTGAGGTTATAATGTACAAAACAATATTTTCAAAATCTATTAAAAAGACATTGAATCTATAAATCAATTTCATATGAGAAAGAACTTATACAGCTGCTAAAGCCTAATAGAATATTTAGTTAAATGGTCTCAAAGGTAATTCTTATTAGAATGCTGAAAATATGCTTTAAGTTCTATTCTTTAAGCATCAACATTAGAAGAAAGTGTCCACATCACAGACATTGATAATAAGAAAATCCTTATTTATTCTCCCTCATTTGGAAATTGTCCTGTTGATGTAATGTGATGTGAGGGTATCATCATCTTAATTAGATCCTCATGGGACGTTATAACTTTCCTAGTGTGATATGAAGTCATGTCTGCAGAATAATTTAAAACAAAGCTTACACAGAAAATCAGAGTACATTAGGCTCTGCATTCATTCTCACAGTGGCCATCTTCATATCAAGTTCTTACTTTATTTTTTTAACAGAGAGAGGGACAGTGAGAGAAAGAATCAATTGTGTTTAGTTTTTCATTTGGTTTTCATTGCTCTGATACTTTGTTGTGTACATGATGCTGGAATTTGAACCCTTGTCTTTGTGCATTCCAGGCAAGTGCTATAATTGTTGAGCCACTGCTCCAGCCCCTTAAGTTCTTACTTTTGAATTCAGGAAGGGAGAGGAATCATGATATTGATATATGCCAGAATGATCAGGTTAATAGATTAGAAGCCTTGGATGAAATAGATGAACTTGGTGGAAGAGTATGTAGAAGAAGATATGCTTACGTAGACAGTTTACAATGTAATGCAAGAGGAGAAGGTAGAACATTTTGCTGTAAATCTTTTGAATTCTCTTAAAATGTCACCTTTTCTAAAGCATCTCTAGCCTGGTACCACTTTTCTGTTGGGTCCTGAACACAACAAATCCGTCTCTCAGCATATTTTGTGTTATTGTTAGGGTCAAGTGTTGAATTGTCAAATTCCTTGAAACCCTTACCAGAGCTATCAGGCAAGACAAGGACATCAAAGGAATTGGTATAGGAAAAGAAGAAGTCAAATTGTCTCTATTTGCTGATGACATGATTCTATACGTAGAAGACCCAATAAGCTCAACCAGAAAACTTCTAGAGCTTATTTTTAGCAAAGTGGCTGGCTATAAGATCAACACCAATAAAACACTAACTTTTCTTTACTCCAGCAACAAGTCCACGGAAGAAGAAATCAGGAAATCTGTCCCATTTACCATCTCCTCCAAAAAATAAAATACTTGGGCATTAACCTTACAAAGGGTATTAAGGACCTCTACAAAGAAAACTAACAAACACTAAAAAAGAAATTGCAGAAGACATGAGTAGATGGACAAACATTCTGTGCTCATGGTTATGCAGAATTAATATAATAAAAATGGCCATTCTACCCAAACCCTATCAGATTTAATGCAATCCCCATCAAGATACCAATGTCATTCTTCATGGATATAGAAAAAGAAATTCTCAAGTTTATGTGGAATAACAGAAAACCCAGATTAGCCAAAACATTACTTAGCAAGAAGGAAGAAGTAGAGGGTATCTCAATGCCTGACCTGAAATTATACTACAGGGCCATATTAATAAAAACAACAAGGTATTGGTATCAAAACAGAACTGAAGACCAATGGAATAGAATAGGGGATACTGAGATGAGCCCCCATACCTTTAACTACCTAATATTTGATAAAGAGGGCAAAATATAGTGTGGAAGAAAGATAGCCTATTTAACAATTGTTGTTGGACAAATTGGACACCCATGTGTAGACAACTAAAGCTGGATCCTTACCTTTAACCCTGCACAAAATTAAATCAAAATGGTTCAAAGATCTGGATATTAAGCCAGCAACTTTAAATTTACTTGAAAAAGAAGTAGTATCAACTACAGGACATAGGGGTCGGTGACATCTTCCTTAATAAAACTCCCATGGCACAAGCAGTAAAGTCAAGTATAAATGAATGGGATGCAATTAAACTGAAAAGCTTTTGCAAAACTAAAGAATTAGTCAAAAGTGTCAAGAGAGATCCTACAGAATGGGAGAAAATTTTTGCCTGCTACACCTTGGACAGAGGGCTAACATCCAGAATATACAAAGAACTATAAAAACTAAACATCAAAAACCACAAATAATCCAATCAATAAATGGGCTACAGATCTAAAAAGAAACTTCTCAGCAGAGGATTCCAGAAAGCCCATAAATATATGAGAAAATGCTCTACATCATTAGCAATAAGAGAAATGCAAATCAAAACTTCAATGAGATACCACCTCACACCTGTTAGAGTGGCAAAAATGAAGATACAAACAACGACAGATGCTGGAGGGGCTGTGAGAAAAGAGGAACACTGTCACATTGCTGGTGGGACTGCAAACTGCTTCAGCCACTATGGAAAGCAGTGTGGAGACTCCTCAAAATTTTGGGCTGGAACCACCTTATGATCCAGCTATCCTACTTCTGGGTATTTTCCCAAAAGAGTTAGAATCAGCATAATTATAGAGATGTGGCTTCATCAATGTTTATAGCAGCTCAATTTACTATAGCTAGACTATGGAGCCAACCCAGATGCCCCTCACTCAATGAGTGGATTCAAAAACTTTGATAATATATACAATAGAATACTACTTGGCAATTAGAGAAAATGATATTATGGCTTTTGATATCAGATGGATGGAGATGGAAAAAATTATGCTAAGTGAAAGATCCTAATCTCAGAGACTCAAGGGCCAAATGTTTTCTCTCATTTGTGGAAACTAGAATACAACTAGAAACAGTATGACAGATGGCTAAGCTAATAATAACCTCAACATGTATGAATTTTTACACAAATAGGTGGAGCCTTACATAGAACCATGGGGAACCCAAGGGGGGCAACCATGACATGGCATCAGCCTTGGCTAACTATGTGAATATACCTTTGTTCTTGATTATTTGATAATGATTCCCCCTCAATTGTAAGTCCATATTCAACTAATAAGAAAACAATAAAAAGAAAGGGACGGTGAGAGAGAGAAAACTAAATAAATAAATGCTGTCCCTGTAATAGCTATGGGTAAATAGGCATACTAAGCTACTTCTCCTCAGTTTGCCTTGAATTTTCATGTTTAAAATGGAAAGAATTATACTGTGTATCTCTTAGCATGGTGGGAAATTTAGATGAGTTTATATTTGTGAAACAGGAAAGTACCTGGCATAGAGCAATATGTTGATTAATGCTAGTTTAACAGTTTTAAAAAAATATATTAGCTTTGATATATTATTTGATTGTGTACATTTTCCAAAGCTTCTCTCTTTTATATGACTACTTATGTTGGAAGGATATTTTATAGATAAGTAATTTTTCAGGTCATATCAATTAGTCCATGCACACTGAATGATATCTGGTATCAATATCTCTTTAATATTATGGTTCTGCATATGTTTGAGACTATTATAAGCATTTAGAAATAATCAAGTATGAATTTATCTGAGAAAATATTGTCAGGTTTACTTTGCTGATAAACATCACTGTAACCTCTTAGTCATGCCAATAATAGATGACATTATGGCCTTGTATGAAGAAAATAGCAGTTGCCTGAGCTAACTACCCTCGGCAGAGACATTCTTATAAGTAAAAATGTTCTTTGAAATGATTCCAGAAGCTAGACTACTCAGCTTATTTTTATTCCCTAAGAAATTTCATATTTTTGAATCTGGGTTTACTTCCTGACTTAGGATTTTCCTAGAACAAACCAGAAAATGTTAGAGAATCTTAGAAAGTTCTTTCCTTTCCCTGACGCACTCCATATGATACTGAGTTGAAGTCAGAGCGTGCTAATGTGTACCTGCACTTTCAAAGACATAGACAATCTAGTTTATGTTACAAGGCTGCCATTATGTTTGTTTACTCAGAATCTGACATCCAAACCACTTAGACATCAGATTTAATGCCAAAAGGGTTATAAAGACAATATCTTCAAAAATAATAATCTGAAATACACTAAATTCTTCCTAGAGAAAGTTTTCATCTTAAAAGATCAACTTCCTTATACTGCAATTGTCAAGAGAATGAATAAGAACCACATAACCAAACCACTTTAGTTGAACCAAAGAGAGATGAGCTTGTGCTGGGCCCATAGATGAAGTTCTTCGAGGGCATACCAGAAATGTTTATATCTGTTGCTTTGCTGCAGGAAAATGCCACCACTAAAAACATCAAAATACTGGGAAATAGCTTTTTTTCTGTGACTAACAGAGCTTGGAAGTGAGCTACTCTTCTATATGGGTTTATTCAATTTGTAGGTCTGCAATTTGTTCTCAGAGAGTTGAAAAGACAGATTGGATAGTACCATAGTATTGTCCTTTAGGAGAAATAGAAGGGTGATATAAAGCCAGTCCCCGTGGACAAACACTTGCAGAGAAGGATGTGTATCATGGGTTGCTTTACTGGTTGGACTGCAACGCCACAGCATAATCTTTGGGCAGGAGGGATTCCTGCTCCTGATCAGCACATCATTCATCCACATGGCCTGATAGGGAAACCAGGTCACATCAGTTTTCTGAAATTAGTAAGTAGACTACTGCCTTAACAGAGAAACTGGAAAAACTACATAAAATCAGACTCCTCTAAATGCTGTTAAATTTACTTCACTAACTCAAATGCAAACAGAAAAAATTAAAAAACAGAATAATATAAAAACAAATGGTTTAGGCATGCCTTTAACTCCTGTGGTGATCTATGTAGGTTTTCAAAAAATGGTGTAGCACAAAACATCAACAGTGACTAAATGCCTAAATATTAAACAAAGCAGGTATGCAGTCCATTCCTCAGGGACAATCATTGCTGCTTAACAACCTGGTCCAATCTTTTATCCAGGGCTGTTACTGTGGAGTGCAGTTAGTTGGCAGGTCTTTTAGATGCCACTTTGTTTTTTCAAAGACATCTCATTATTTATCATCACTTCAATTCTTTTAATTGCTCAGAGCAATGATTTCTTTATCCATTTAGCAATGGGGACCAAACCCATCAATACCCAATTTAAACAAGACTCTCATAAAGACAGTGGTAAAATCACTGCTCTGCTGCTTTTCTAAATATCAAGAGAGTTTGGTTTGTAAAATGAAGGCTTTTCCTTGATTGCTGAATAACTCTTCTGATCCAGTGTTTCCTATTAAGAAAATCAAGATCTGGAAAGGCACATTTTGTGTTTATTTTAATGTATCTGCTAAATTGTTTTCCATTTTCATTTGTGTTTAGCACACAGATAACATGGATCCATTTAGCCTTTGATAGTCAGAAAAACATGAACAACTCTATTGTCTACTAAATACTAAATTTACTTAAACTTTATTCAAAATAAACACCAATCTTATTTTCTGTAGATAATTTTAGAACAGGGAAATTGATGTTTTTGATTGATACAAGTTTATCAAGTACTTAAAATAGATTAATAATCAAATAATAGCATTACCTAAGTAATATTAATACAAAAAGTAGCAATTAAAAATGTAAATACTTTTAGCTTTTTATTTTGGTAAATATCATGAGAGTTTTTAAATAATAGTATGCAGCATCAAGCATTTCATACTTTAATTTCTATAGGTTTCAATTTCTTAATATGTTTTATAACTCACCATTATTACTGCAAAAATGTAGATAGTCAATGGTAAATTTCCAAACTGCTTTGTACATTTCATATTATATGAGATAAAGTCTTGAAATACTGTCCAATTTCATTATAGTCTTCAGCGTTAAATCATTTTCAAAGTTATATAAACCATAGTCTCATCCAAAGTAATAATGATTGAGTCTAAACAGTAATAAGTTGTTTTAATCACTACTGATAAACTTCATATATTTTTTCTTTTCTCTAATCCTCATCATGGGATGATGGAAAGAAGGGTAGTGTGAAGAATGATATCATTTCTCACAAAATTAAAATGGATTTTATCTATTGAAAAAAGATTCATTGATTATTGTCTTATAGGAATTTGAGGAGATTTAGTAGGAGGTCAGTGGTGGGACTTAGGTCCTGCAGAAAAAGAAATAGCCCCGGGTCAGAAAGTGGGTGTAAGTTCTGATGACAGAGGGTAGAATAAGGAAACCCACCCCTGCGTTTTTCACATGGCTTTCCTTGCTCTGACTCTTAGCTGTATACGTGGTTTCTGGGGTTTGAACCTGTGTACTGGCACATGCTGGGCAAGCGCTGTAACCACTGAGCCACTGCTCTAGCCCCACACATAGCCTTTTGAGGTTCCATTTTGTCTGGTTTTTTTTTATTATGCCCATCAAGTTTAGCTATCCTTAATTTTGACAGCTTTTTAAAATTGCTACTAGGTTTAATTTGTACCTGATTAATTCAGCAAAATAATATTTAAGTATGTGACATATTAAAAGAATGTGACATATTAAAATTGGGTGCGATAGCACACACCTGTAATTCCAGTGACTTGGGAGGCTGAGGCAGGAGGATCACAGTTTGAGGTCAGACTCAGAAATTAGTGAGGCTCTGTCTCAAAAAAATTTTTTTAAAGGGCTGGGGAAGTGCTTTACTAGCTAAATATCTGGGTTCAATCCCCAGTAGAAAAGAAAAATGTGACATATTAAATGAGGAGACTCAACTTAGAGAATTGAAGAGATCTGCCCAGGACTCCTAATAAGAAGTGAATAATAGATCAACTCCTAGATACTCAACTATGGAATTAGGCTTGTTTTAAACTACCAAGTATAGTACTTCATACCATGCCTCAATGACAGGGTTCAGGAGATTCAAGGGAGCATTATTAGGGCCTATTTTCAGTAGGGATGTGTAAGAGAAGAGGGAAGAACAAAACACAGGTCATGGGTGCACAGACAAGAGTCATACTATGGGTGGATTCTTCCTCTTGATTATTCCCATGCTACAATTTGAGCAATCTCTTAAATGTTGGGGATAGCCAGTCAAAGGATGTGATTTGGACAGAGGAAAGATAAAGTACTCTCAATCACACAGTTGGGGATGGAGATGAATCTTCATAATGAAAAAACATTGCTTATGTATTGTGAACCAAAGTTTCAAGCAGAAGGACTGTTTCAAATAAATTGACCATTCAAGAGAAACTGGCAACTCAAGACCCATTGATCAATACACATTTAAGATTCACTCTTGAAACACTGGTGGCCTGGGCAGAGTAACAAACTGAAATCCAGATGCTGACTATTCAAACAAACAAACAATCTTAGATCTACCACCCAGAACAAATGATTAGGTCATCCTATAGCAATGACCACAGCAGTGGAGGTACTGTTTATTACTTACTCTGAGATTTTCCTATCAACCTCAAATTACTCTGTGTGTGTGCATGTGCACACGTGCTTCAGTGCAGGGACATTGCCTGTGCATATTTTAACTTGCTATCTTCTATCATCTACCCTTACAGAATACTTATGTATGTATTTCAAATCTGTTCAGGACAAATTTTCCATTTAATATTCACTACCTCAATTAATGCATGAATCTGTGAATGCATAAATATTAACATTGACATGTGACAGACAGATGTCTTTATACAAAAAATGCATGCATGCTTAGTAGCTATTTGCTATATTTATAAGAAAATAATCCAATTGTTTCTAAAATGTGTAATGCAATTTTTTAACTTTTCTATATTTTTATTAAGGAGGTGATTTGCACAATCATAAATACATGTAAAGTAACAACATGATATTCACTTGATTTTAAACCCTAGTTCTCCCCACATTGCCCACATCCTAGGCTCTTGATTCTTCTACATTATGTTCCTATAACAAATATGAATATAAATATAAGATTGTGGACTTTCCAGAATTGAACGATTGCATTAATATTATTTGATTTCTCTGAAAGGTAAAGAGTATGCTACATTATTTATTGCATGATATAATTTCAAGCATATCATTTGTTATAAATTTTAGACAGTGCCTAAATGTGGCAAAAACTGTATGTGTTGCCAAATCTATCACAGTGACAGATTCAGAAAAAATATACTTATAAACACTGATGATGAAAAAAATACTAAATAACAAAAATTTGAATTCTCCTTTGGAACTTAAACACTGAATCAGTGTATATTGTATCTAAATGCAGAAGCTGTTTAACTGTAGTTACAATAAAACTGTTAAGTATAAAAAAGAGAAAGAAAGAAAGAAGAAATGGTGGAAGGGATAGTAGAACAGAGGGATA
>PVKS010027841.1:0-26994 GCA_004027875.1 Aplodontia rufa
ATTTTTAAAAAATAATAATAATACCATGGATGGTTCCCTGCCCTGAGCTTGGCTGTTTAAGCCAAGCTCAACCAAGGAACTCTTTGAAGTTAGGTCTCTTTGCAAATCAGCTTGTTTTAAAAAAGGAAGGCTGGAATTATGTAGAAAAGGAAAACTTCTAGAAAAACAATTTGATTTTGGCCTGGCTCAAGCTTTGGGGTGGATTATAATTTTAACAAACTGTGAAGTTGGGTAAGAGGGTGAAGTGGCTCTGTTCACACAAAACCTCACTGGCAGCCTCAGATATCCTGTGTCACACACCCAAGCACATGTGAAGGATCCCAAAGGTTGGTGCCTTCATCGACGCAGGTCTATAACTTCCCTTCTTTGGCCCCCTCCTTCTCACCCGTATTGTCTCCCTGGATGTGACATGTGACATATTTCTGCCCTTTTGCAAGGTGTCTGTGCCACTCCTGTCTACCTTTTCCTGGGGATCCAAGAGAAGTGAGCATTCTTGGTTCTCTAGTGAAACTGATGGACCTTTTACAAAAAGGGTTTGTGGGGCTGGAGCGGTGGCTCTGTGGTTACTGTGCTTGCCAGGCATGAGCAAGTACACGGGTTCAAACTCCAGCACCCACATACACGACAAAGTGTCAGAGCAACGAAAGCCATGTGAAAAACTCAAGAAAAAATGATTCTCTCTCTCTCTCTCTCTTTCTCTTACTGTCCTTCTCTCTTTAAAAAAAAAAAAAGGTTCATGATCCCTTCTTGGCTGTGGTGGGGATGGGGTCAGAGAGAGATATCTCTAAGTAGATTGCAAGCTTCCTGAAGGCCAGGACTCCAAAGTCATCTTATTCCTGCAGGGCTATGATCTCCTAATTGCTTACTAAAAATTCATCTAGTTTCTGGGGAGATGTTAACGAAGCTGAAAATAGCCAGTCAGATGAACATGCCCAGAAAAAGCACATTAAGGTGGAGGTCTTGCTCAACCATGCAAAGCTGGCTTTTTGGTACCTCTTTTGCAAATACCACTCGAGGGAGCCGGTCCTGAGGGATGATGGAAGCAAAGACTCTTCACATAAGACAATATGACACAGCACTGCGTTTAGCCCAGCATTTCCCTCCCCAAAGCCACTCCTCCGAGCCCTGACTCCAAAAGGCTTGCTACCATGCTGTCCTTTATAAGGGTAAGACCTTCTACCATCTGATAAAAGAAGTTAAACACTCATTTTGCTGAAAGTACTGCAGTTATCCACTCAGGGCAGATTTATTTATTTTTTTCTTTTTTTGCAATACTGGGGACCGGGCACCATTGTTGGATGCTTTATGTATGTTAGGGAGGTAATCTACTCTGAGCCACATCCCCAGCTCAGGACAAATCATTTTCATTTACTTTAGTCCTGATGGTTATTTCAGCAGCTCAGTCTTAACGTGTTAGGCATTATAAATGCTAAAGGACACCTTTATTTCACCACCAAAATATTATCCAACCTCCCTGGCTGTAGCCTAAGATAATTTCCCTAACCATGGCATTATTTTCTAATGTGGTAGATAATCTCTCCCTTCATAAAATTGTACATAGTCATAGTAAATATAAATATGGATATCTGAGTCTTCTAGATGAAATTTTTAAATGGGTACATACTAATTACATCTTAAAATTTTTTTTTAAAGAGAGAGAGGGACAGTGAGAGGGAGACAGAAAGAGAAAATCAGTTTTGTTTAGTTTTTTCATGTGGCTTTTGTTGCTCCAGCACTTTGTTGGGTACGTGGTGCTGGGGTTCAAACCTGCATCCTTGAGCATGCCAGGCAAATGCCACAACCGCTGAGCCACCACTCCAGCCCACATCTTCAAAATTTTAACAACACCCATATCTCTTTGCTTATAATTCTTTAGTTTTTTTTTTCCCAAGGGCACCTCTTATGATTGCAAAACATCAGTTTATTTAACTTCTGCAGAAAGACTCCTTTAAATAGCAACGGAAATAATCCCAATCCACTGACCGCCATGCAGCCAAAACTTCTGTGCGTGTTCTCAGTATGGTTGAAGGGCGCATCCCTCACACATTAACTCTCTGAGCTCATTGATGTGTTGCTGAAGTTCTTTGTGCATGTGGTGTAAAACATGTTGTAAAAAATCAAATTAATCTCTTTAAATCAAAACCCACTTACTGAGTACCCAATAAACGCAATGCAAGTGATGGAAAAGTTGCATGGGAAAGCATGTTCGCTGGGAATGTGGTCGTGTTCAGCTTTTCTGCTTCATGTCAATAATTGGAAACAGAGGCAGCGCTTCCCACTTACACACTCGGGTGCTGTGTCCCTGCATAGTTCTGCTCAGGATCCTGCACAGATCCCTGCCATCTTGGGTAGCATATTCACACTCTTGAATATAGGAAGGGAAACTAAGAAGGTGATTTGTTTTTCTTTTTTTCAAGTATAACCCACGATGGCTTCTCTTCCACTAAACTGATAATCTTTGAGATGCCAGAAGCCGAGCTGAGCACACAGTTTCACTTCTCCTAATCTTTGCTTTGGCTAACTGGTTTAAAGTGGTCTCACATGAAGTGAGAGCAGCCACGACGTGAGCTTGCCCGCAAGATCACATGCCCTGTGGTCCCCAGGAGTGGTTCCACCTGATCTCACAAGCTCCTCCCACCTCCATCACTCTTTCTGATGGGATTACCAGCTTTCTTTCTTTATTTATTGACAGCACTGGGGATCGAACCCACAGCCTCCCACATGTGAAGTAAGTGTTCTACCACTGGGCTACATCCCCAGCTTTTTCCATTTTATTTTGATGACGGGGTCTTGCTAAGTTGCCCAGGATGGCCTTGAACTTGCGATTCACCTGCCTCAGCCTCTCCAGTAGCTGGGGTTACAGGCATGTGCCACTTTGCGGCTGCCTGCCCTGTTTCTCACCAGATCCATGCGGACAGATACCACATTCCACGCACCTCAGCTGCCCTTTGGTTTTGACTTGCTCATTCTGGCTTGGCAACTTTTTCTGGTCTTTCAGTCACCGTGGAGTCTGGACCACTTCAACCCAAAACAACTTTTTGAAGTTCTCATTTAAGTAAGAGCTCAGATAAAGTCCTGATAAGCATTGATTACATAATACTTGTGAAATAAAAAAAATTTAAATCAAACTTGGGACTACTTTATCTAGTGGCATGCTGTGTTATTTGGCTACATTTCTAGAAACTCTCTAAATTTAAACCCAGTATGAATGTGGTCCCCTCCACTTTCAGATCACCTTGTGGTTCTGAGATACTCTGCTTTCCGGTTATTATACATTCATTTACTTACAGAATCAAGAATTCTGTGCGAGTGTGCATTCACACTCATGTACATGTTATTGTGTGCATTGTGAACTTTATCAGGAGGTTGGGAATGTGTTTCTTCTACCTCCTCCTCCTCTCCCTCCTCCCAGTTCATCATGAGTCCTATTTGCACTGAATGTCATTCATGGAAGTCCTTTAATAAATGTTGTCAAATTTCTGGAAAGTTTTAGGAAAAATTCCTATGATGTCATTGAAAACTTTACCTGGAAAAGGAAGAGAGGTAAGAGGTATACAAAATCTTCTATCTCTGGGCTAATTCAACTCTGTGCTATTTAATTTATTAAGAAAGCCCAGGGGGTTGGAGTGGTGGGTCAGTGGTTAGGGAACTTGCCTTGCATGAGCGCATTTGCAAGTTCAAACCCCACATGTACACAATGAGTTTCTGAGGAATAAAGGTCACATGAAAAACTAAATAAAAATTGCTTCTCTCTCTCTCTCTCTCACTGTCCCCTCTCTCTTTAAAAAAAGAAAGAAAGAAAGAAAGCCCAAATAAAAAAATCAATGAAGAAAATGAGTAATTTTAAATGTAAATTTTGTTCAACGTTTCTAATTTTTGGTAGGTTTTGAAATGGATAACAGCATAATTTGTCATCAGATAATGTAGTCTCCGGTTTAATTGAAACACTTTTCGTGTATTTTATGAGGGTTATTCAATCAAACAGGTGATCATCAAAGACATCACTCGATCATTTTATTTTTTCGTAAGATTGGGCAGGATTTTTAATTCCATTTTTTTTTTTTTTTGCATTTAAAACTCGCTTCTTAGGAATTGGACTATCAGACCAAAAAGCAAGTTAGGGAATTGGACTATCAGACCAAAAAGCAAGTTAGAAAAGAAACAAAGGACATCACCATTTGTCTTACATTCAAGGAAACTTATTTTATTCAGGAAATAAAGGATCTCTGTGTGCATGCATAAGAGATCAGAAGACAAAATAGTGGTGTCACCCAGAAGGACAAGGTGGAGCTAATGTATTCCTATCGGATGTCCTGGGGAGGCTTTTGAATTTGATTTTTGAAATTCACTCAGATACACAAGGCTCAGCAGAGTGTACTGGAGTTCAGTAATCCAGGCATCAGCTCTAGTGTGCAACTGGAGAGGAAAGACACCTACAAATTCTGAAAGAGGTGAAGAGTTGACTGCTATTCATCCACTAAAAAGAATTCTGTAGGGGAATTTTCAAACTTCCGCTCATTACAATGAGGTAGCAAACTGCGGTTCTACAGAGACACCCAGCAAAATCTCTAATGAACTGGTAACAGACCCAGCTCCTGTGCATCTGATGTTATTGTATTTACCTAATACTCAGAAAAAAAAATACCCCCCAAAACAAAAAGCAATTTGTCATTATTTTCATAAGTAAAAGAAAATGAATAAAAATCCTAATTGTGCCTTAAAAGGCATACATTGATAGAAAGTAACAGAGGGAATAGCCTAGTTTGTTGTCTGAATTAAATACAAATTTACACACCCAAATGACCGAAACAATGAAAGTGACAGATTAGTGTATTGATTATAATCACTGTCTCGAATGTAGAACTTACGCAGCCTGATTTTGAGACAATTACTTGTAATTAAAGCTGTGCTGGTTACAAAAAAATAAGAGGAACAGAGAGAAGTCCTTTGTGTATAACACCAATTAATTACTTTTTTTTTCAATGAGAATAGCTCTTCGATGTCTGTGTAGCTATTTATATCTGGCCACATTCAGGAGTAATATGAAGTGTGTATTGCTTCACAGCATTCTCAGAATGGTATTTGCAACTCCTGTTCTTCCGTTAGTTTTCCTTTAACCCACCTAAAAAATAATAACTTCCTTAAGACTCTAATGGAAGAGGGGTATTAAGATGGCTATTCTCTCATGCTGAGTGAAGTCAGCATAACCCAGAGAACCAAGGGTCGAATGTCTTCACTCATCTGTGGAGGCTGGAGCTAGACCCTGGCCATTGTAAAGGTGGTCAACTCTCATGTATTGAACCCAGAAAAGGTGTAGTGACCCAAAACCTAAGGCATTCACAGAGATGTATTGGGAAGGAAGGGGGAGGGATAAGGGTGGGAAATTAGGGGGGCCCTAGGGGATAAATCTAATTTTCAGAATATATATATATATCATATTGTTTTAATGGAAGTATTTTCGATTGTACAACAACCAAATTTTTTTTTAAGAAAGAGAAGGACAGTGAGAGAGAGACCGACAGAGATAATCAATTTTTATTGAGTTGTGCATTCATTGCTCAGACACTTAGTTGTATACGTGGGTGCTGGGGTTTGAACCTGTGTACTTGCGCACGCCGGGCAAGCGCTATAACCACCGAGCCTCCACTCCAGCCCCCCAAATTTCTTTAAAAAAGAATAGATGCCTGTTCTCATCATAAAAACACGTAACTAGGTTTAGCTAGTTAGTTTACAAATCAATTTCTCCAGCTATTGTCCCCACCTGAAGCGTGGCTCAGTGATAAACATAGGCATATGTGGCTTTGGCCGAGCTAGCGAAAACATAGGAAGCGTGGCTACAGCAAATGTTCTTTTTCTTGTAAGGACCTAAAATATGACTCTTCTTTTATTTAGCCAAACAGCAGTGTTGTGGTCCTGGGTCGATCTAAAATAGAAGTGGTGGCTGGCATTTATGTCACTGGGCACTACTCCTTGCCTTTCGGTAGCAGAGCAGGGTCAGCCAGCGGTCAGGGGCTCTGCCACGTCCAGTCTACCCCCACCCCGCCCTGCTCCCCGCTTCCCTGGCACCCAGGTGGGACCGCTTGCCTGTTCATCCTCATGCACCAGTTTGAGGTTCCTGCCTGGAACCTTAGGGAAAGGCCATTCCCCTCCCCGACCTTGGCAAAGAGCAAGTTCAGGATTCTCTAGAAGAGAATTCTGATTCTCTAGAGATTCTCTTCTAGAGAATCCTGAACTTGCTCGTCTAAGGGTAGGAGGGAAAGTTACCCTAGGGAACGGATCAAAATAAATGTGAATATGGATTTTATTTGGGTCTCTGACTGACACTTTTCTCCTCTGTGTTCCCAGGTTCTCCAGTGACATCCTACAATAAATGGCAGTCTATTGTCATGGTTGACTCTCCGCCCAGTTTCAGCTCCTGTCTTCCTCCCTGATACCTATAAGACTTGAAGACTTGTATCCACTCCACGACACTCACAGGCCGTGTCTGTAAATCCTTTATTAAAAGAATGCGGTGACAACTTTTTTTTTTAAAAAGAGAGGGTCAGTGGGAGAGAGAAAGAGAGAGAGAGAGAGAGAGAATCAATTTTATTCAGTTTTTCATGTGGCTTTCACTGCTCCAACATTTCATTGTGTATGTGGTGCTGGGGTTTGAACCCATGTTCTTGGGCATGGGAGGCAAGTTCCATAACCCACTCCAGCCCCCCGTTGTGACAATTAAAGTGACGTATATAAAGAAGTTTTTGCAGTGCAATAAGAAAAATTATTAGTAAGCCTTAGCTATTATCATTAATTAATTGCATTCTGAAAAAATAATAAAAATAAATAATAAATCATTTCTTAACGATCACTGAGCTTCCAATTTGGATACTATCAATCACTCTTTTGAGTTAAGACATCATAGTAGCAGGTCCTTACTAACTAGAGACCTAATGAAGAGATTTTTCTAGAAGGGAACACCCAAAGCTCTTGCGACTGATTTTTTTTTTAATAACTTTATTTAGTTTTTCACATGGCCTTAGTTGTTCCAACACTTAGCTGTGTACATGGTGCTGGGGTTTGAACCCAGGTCCTCATGCTTGCCAGGCAAGCGCCAAAACCACTGAGCCACCGCTCCAGCTCCATTGAGACTGATTTCTGATGTGGAAAGGAACATATCAGGAGAAAGGAGCACAGCTGTTCCCCATCTTCTATGTTTCTCTATAGTATTTGAATTTTTGCTGTGCACGGGTATATATTTCACTTTATTACAACACCACACATTAATATATAAGTGGAAACGCACTTTTTAAATTCACTAGCAGAGCACAAGATTCCAAGAGATGGTGTCAATGAAAGCCATGTTGTGGGTGCAGAGGAGTCCGTGGTGTGCCCAAGAGCACCGTGGGGACACCCGGGCTGCTGGAGCCATTCTGGGGCTCAGCCACCATCTCTGACCACAGCAGAGATGAAGAGATTACAGTTTATCATTTGGGCTCAGTCACACCTGATTCGAACCTGGACCTGGACCCAAAGCTCTGCAGCCTTGTGCAAGTTACCGAATCTCTCTGTGCATCAGCTTCTTTGCTGTATGTTTCCTTTAAATGGAAGCCCATGATGTCTATTCCTCATTTCTTCGTTTCAACCTGAGTTGCAGCTACTGCATGGACTCTGACATGGGTTGGGATGGGGGACAATCAGTAAATCTTGGCTCTTCTTACCTTTCCCAACTTTTTGTCCCATCAAGTCCTGAAAAGTTAAAAATAAACATGTTCATTTTTGTTAGAGAGTTAAATCCCCACACCTTTCCCTCCTTCTCCCTCTCTCTTTTTCTTTCTCGTTCCTTGCCCTGTTGCTTTATCATTTGCATGTCTTTAAAAAGCTACCAGAAGGGGCTGGAGCAGTGGCTCAGTGGTTACAGCACTTGCCTGACATGCATGAGGATGCGGGTTCAAACCCCAGCACCATGGACACAATGAAGCATCAGAACAACAAAGTCACATGAGAAGCTAAACCAAGATTGATTTAAAAAAAAAAGACTACCCAAAGGAAAAGTCCCCAACCTAGTTTTTTTGAACTAAACATTTGTGTCCCACCAAAATTTGAATGTTGGAAGCTAATCCCCAAGGAGGTGGTGTTAGGAGGTGAACTGCACAAATGGGATCCGTGCCCATGTTAATAGGGTCTCTGAGCGTTCCCTCACCCTCGCCGCCACAAAGGCACCACCCGGGAACCGGAGCTCGGTACTCAGCACGCTGCAGATCTGCTGGTGCGTTCACCTTGGCTTTCAGCCTCCGGACGTCTGCTGTTTGAGCCATCCAGTCCGTAGTATTTTAAGGCACTTTGTCCATATCTTACTTTTAAACAAACCAAACAAACCTTCCTTGGAAGTTCTAACTCGGAGTCTAATCCCTTTGTGGCGGGGCTCACTTGTCTGATTTGGTCAGAATGGAAGTTCAAAACCACTGTCAGAAACTACTCTAACTCAGGAAAATGAGTCGTCTTTCCACCTTAACCATCGTTCCAGGCTACATGATCACTAACCATTTCACTTTCCTTCCTTCCTTCCTTCCTTCCTTCCTTCCTTCCTTCCTTCCTTCCTTCCTCCTTCCTTCCTTCCTTCCTCCTTCCTTCCTCCTTCCTTCCTTCCTTCCTTCCTTCCTCCTTCCTTCCTTCCTCTTTCCTTCCTTCCTTCCTTCCTTCCTTCCTCCTTCCTTCCTTCCTTCCTCCTTCCTTCCTTCCTTCCTTCCTTCTTTCTTTCTTTCTTTCTTTCTTTCTTTCTCTCTCTCTCTTTCCTTCTTTCTCTTTCTTTCTTCTTTCTCTTCCTTCCTTCTTTCTTTCTTTCTCTCTCTCTCTCTTTCTTTCTTTCTTTTCTTTTTTTCTCCTGGTACCAGGGATTGAATCCAGAGGCACTTAGCCACTGAGCCATATCATTTTCCATTTTTAATTTTGAGACAGGGTCTGGCTAAGTTGCTTAGGGCCTCACTAAGTTCCCAAGGCTGGTCTCAAACTTGCAATCCTCCTGTCTCCCGAGTTACTGGAATTACAGGCATGAGTCATTATGCCAGGCTGTGGCCCAATTTTTAGGAGTTTTAAAATTATTCTGGGGCTGGAGCAGTGACTCAGTGGTTACAGCACTTGCCCAGCATGCACAAGTACATGGGTTTAAACCCCAGCACCCACATACACAACTAAGTGTCAGAGCAATGAAAGCCATGTGAAAAACTCAATAAAAATTGTTTCTCTCTCTCTGTGTTGCTTCATCTGACAGCTAGTTGTAAGGGGCCCTGTCCAGAGGAGCTGGAGGAAACTTTGGGCATTTCTTACCTACCCCTTTCTTTTCTCTTACTTCCATCCTGCTGACTCCTCCTTCCATCACCCAGGTTCCATTCTGTATGCATTTCCCTGAAGACTCTTCTTCCCTCTCATCCAATGATCTGACACACAAGTCACCAAACACAAAGGGCTACCATTCCCAGGCACAAGTGTTATCTAAAAATATGCACCCAAATGAATACGGGAACGGCCGATGACAGAGGTTGGCTTCTGGACCCTTCCAATCATTTGCTGTCATTAGTATAAAATCCAAAGCAGGAGAACCCAGATTGTTCAGTAGGCTGGGAGTGAATACACATTTCCGGGTCTGTTTTCTCATTAAAATGCTTCATGTAGAGGCTAAATAGTGAGTTCTCTTCAGGTGCTGCAAGGTTCTCAATTAAGCTATGTTTGCAGATGAGTGGATAAAGAAAATGTGGTATACGTACAAGATTGAGTATTACTCAGCCATGAAAAAGAACATGATTATGGCATTTGGTGATAAATGAATAGAACTGGGTGCCACCATGCTAAGAGAAATAAGCCAGACCTCAGAAGTCAAAGGTCAAGTGCTTTCTCTGATATGAAGAAGCTAGTTCACAAAAGGGAAGAAAGGTGTGTGGGGGGTGGGATTGCATCAAAATAGATGATTAAAGTAGAGGAAGGGGGCTGAGGGAGACGGAGGAGAGGCAGGATGAGGAAAGAATGGTGGAATGAATCTAACTTAATTTTCCTTTTTACATCTATGAAAATACCCCAGTGACTCTCACCATCATGTATATCCACAAGACACTAATTTATTTATTTTTAAAAGAGAGAGGGACAGTGGGATGGAGAGAGAGAGAGAAAGAAAGAAGCAATTTTATTTAGTTTTTCATTAGGCTTTCCTTGCTCAGACACTTCATTGTGTATGTGGTGCTGGGGTTTGAACTCGCATCCCCGTGCAAGCAAGGCAAGAGCCGAAACTGCTGAGCCACCGCTCCAGCCCCGCACAAGACCCTAATTAAAAAACAAACAAATAAAAAACCGTGTAAGTGCATAGAAAGATCAGCAGAGTAGAGGAAAGGCAATGGGGGGCGGGAAGAGAAGAGGGAAAGGGGAAATACAGGGGCTGAATTAAAGAAAGTTATAGTCCATGCTTTTATAATTATGTCAGAATGCTTCTTAATGTGTAAATAATTAAAAAGAACTAAACAAAACTATGTTTGCAGTGCAGGAGTTGCTATATCCACAATGTTCAGTGCTTTATAGAAATCTGTTATTCTTAATAGATACACATGGCTATGTTTATTACACTTTATTGTGGTTTGAATGTGAGGTCTTGGGGCTGGAGTGGTGGCTCAGCAGTTACGGCGCTCCCCCTGCATGTAGCAAGTACACGGGTTCAAACCCCAGCACCCACCTACACAACTAAGTGTCAGAGCAACGAAAGCCACGTGAAAAACTCAATAAAAATTGATTCTCTCTCTCTCTCTGTCTCTCACTGTCCTTCTCTCTTTAAAAAAATGTGAGGTGTCCCCCAAAAGCTCATGTGTGACACTGTGGGAACATCAAAGTGAGGTGAAGTGAGGTTCCCGGACCCTTAATCCAATCAGTGAGTTGATGCCCTGATAGGGATTAACTGGCAACTGAAGAAGGCAGGTGGGTGAGGCTGGAGGAGGTGGGTCGTTGGGGGCGTGCCTTGGGGTATAGATTTTGTGTCTTACTTGGAGTCCCTCTCTGTTCCCTGGAGCCAGGCCTTCTGCCATGATTTTCTGCCTCTCCTTGAACCCCAAGGAACAGAGGTGGCCATTGTCTATGGACAAACACCTCTGAATCTGTGCGTCCCTAAACAAACCTTTCTTCCTAAAATGCTTCTTGTCAGGTCTTTTAGTCCCAGCAACAAAAAAGCTGACTAACACAAGCCCTGAATTCATCAAGGAAAGTTAAACTAATCACATTTTAGAAATTGGCTAAATTTGGGTACTGGTTTATGGAACTATTGATGGTCTCCCATTTTACACTTTGTGGTAGTGTAAAAGCAATATGCATTCAGAAGAAAGTTAATTTAAGTTTTTATTCTTGTCCTGGGCTCACAGTAAAAAGTATAACACTGGGCTGGAGCGGTGGCTCAGCAGTTGCGGGGCTTGCCTGGCATGCGCGAGTTCGTGGGTTTGAACCCCAGCACTATGTACACAACGAAGTCTCGAAGCAACAAATGCTACATGAAAAACTAAATAAAATTGATTCTCTCTCTCTCTCTCTCTCTCTTGCTGTCCCTCTCTCTTTAAAATTTTTTTTAAAAAAATATAATACTGTCCGGAGATGTGGGGCAGCAACTGTGAGCCTCAGGTTCCATCAGATCAAGAGGAGAAGCAACCAATACTCTACGGTGTGCTATGTTGCCAATGGCTTTGGCTATGGGAATTCAATAAATTACATGAGCTATTCAATGCTTGGTTGTAACATAGACTTGGCATTAGATGATGTTGCCCACTTGTAGGCTAAGGTTAGCATGTTTACGATAGGCTGGCTAAGCTAGGATATTCTGTAGGTTAGGTGTGCTCAATGCATATTCAATGTATAGCATTTTTCAACTTATAATGGACTTATAAAGATGTACTCGCATCATAAATTGTGAATCATCTGTGTGAGTCATGTAACCAACAGCAACTGTGCTTCATAATCAAATAGAAAGGTGTGTGCAGCTTGAAAGTGGAACACACTTTTGAGCTGATGTGCAAGATTTTAGGAGAACAATAAATCAATTCAGGGAAGGGGTAAATAGATCAGAAGATGTGCAGAAATGCTGAGCCACTGACGTATACCTGCAGTCCAAGCTACTCTGGAGGCTGAGGAGGGAGGATTGCTAGAACCCAAGGAGATCTGCTCCAGCCTGGGCAGGACGGTGAGCCCTAGCTCTAAAAAAACTAAATACAGGGGCTAGAGCGGTAGCTTGGTGGTTACTGCACTTTCCTGGCATGCTCAAGTACACAGGTTCAAACCGCAGCACCCACATATACAATTAAGTGTCAGGGCAACGAAAGCCACGTGAAAAACTCAATAAAAATTGATTCTCTCTGTCTCTCTATCACTGTACTTCTCTCTTTAAAAAATAAAATAAAAATAAAAATAAATAAAGACAGAGAGTAGATGAGGTTAGGAAAATTCAGGTGTGAAAAATGAATTGGACAATTCACGTGGCTTTCGTTACTCCAAGACTTTGTTGTGTACATGGTGCTGGGGTTTGAACTCGTGTACTTGCACATGCCAGGCAAGTGCTATAACTGCCAAGCCACCACTCCAGCCCCTGAACCTTACTTCTAATTCCAAGTTGACAGGGCAAAAGCATCTGGACTGAGAGGGAAACTGGAGGCATACAAATCTCTAGATCCCTAAAATGACCAGTTGTGCAGGGAGACAAAAATTGGGGTTTCAGTGGACCTGTTCCTTGCCAATTAATTTCCTACAAAGCAACCAACATGCTTTTCTAAAAAACTCAAATATGAACATATGCATACCATAGTTAGAGTTGTCCTGTAGCTTCTTATTCTAAAGTCCAAAATTTGTAACATGCTTTATGCATAGGAAACCTATGTCCAATGTTTCCTGGAACAGTCTGGTTTGTACCTTTTGTCTTGGTGTGATTTTTTTAATAACACACATTTTTTAATGTGCAAAGTCTGTGCTACATAAATGTTATTATCTGTAGCATCTTTAAGGTCCATGGTATTAAGTATATACTTAATGGTGGATATATATATATATCACCACTACTAATTTCCAGACATATTTTTATCTTGCAAAACTGAAATTAGTATCATTTTTCTGTTTTCTATAAGCTGTAAGTTTTTGCCCCTCCTTTCTTGAATTCCTGTCTGCTTTTATATTTATTTGCTTTTGTTTTGCTGTAAAATGTTTGAATACTTTTCTCGTAATCTACAGTTGTAGAGTTATAGTGTGAATACTCTGTATGTATACATGAGGATCACATTTAACATCCTAATATTATAATACACTGATTTGAATTTATAGCAAGTTAACTTCATACAGTAACATATAAGAACTCTGCTCCTTTGACAGCTCCATCCCCATACTTCAGTTATTAATGTCACAAAGTATTATTTTATACATTATATGTGTCCAAATATATATACGAATCATTTTAAATGCATTAATCTCTTATATTATGTAGAAAAGGGAGAGTTGCAAGCCATTGTTACAATAATACTGGCTTTTAAACTAATAGCTTTTTAAAAAAATGTTATTCTCTTAAATCATGTAAAATACAAACCAAAGTTAAACAGATTCTAGCCTGTATATTTACCTATACTAACATAATTACTTCTTTATTCAGCTTCGAATCACTATCTAACATCCTTTCATTTCAAGCCAGAGGACTCCTTTCAGCTGGTCTTGCAGGGAAGGATGAGCGGCAATGAATTCCCTCAGCTTTTGCTTTTCCGGGGCTATCTTAATTTCTTCCTCACTTTCAAAGGACACTTTTGCTGGATCTGGGAATTTTGACAGTGCTTTTCTTTCAGTACTTTGTATCTGCCCTTTACCTTCTGGCCTCCAAGGTTTCTAGTGAGGAATTTGCTGATCTTTTTATTGAGGATGCTTCTATGTGGCAGATCATTTCTCTTTAAAGAGAGAGAGAGAAAGAGAAACAAGTTTTATTTATTTTTTCCTGTGACTTTCATTACTCTGAGACATTGTTGTGCACGTGGTGCTGAAGTTTGAACTCACGTACTCACACACGCTGGGCAAGCACCATAACTGCTAAGCCACCACGTCAGTCCCAGATCATTTCTCTCTTGCTGATTTCAACATTCTCTATCTATGGGGCTGGAGCGGTGGCTCAGCGGTTTCGGCGCTTGCCTGGCAAGCACAAGGACCCAGGTTCAAACCCCAGCACCACGTACACAACTGAGTGTTGGCTCAACGAAGGCCATGTGAAAAACTCAATAAAGTTGTTTCTCTCTTAAAAAAGAAAAATTCTCTATCTTTGAATTTCTACAGTGTCTTCACATGTTGAGACCGTGTACTCGGAGTCATTGAGCTTTTTGGATGTTTGTACAGTCATACGTGATTTAATGATGGGGATACATTCTGAGAAATGTGTTGTTAAGCAATTTCATCGTTGTGTGAACATCACAAGATGTACACAAACCTACAGCCTATAATTGTAGGTTGTATGGTATAGTCTATTGCTCCTGCGCTGCAAAACTGCACAGCATGTTTCTGTATTGAATACTGTAAGCAACTATAACGTGATGTTAAGTACTTGTGTATTGAAACATATCTAAACAGGAAAGTTACAGTAAAAATATTAGGTGATAGAAGTTTTTCAGCTTCATTATAATCTTTTTCTTTTTTTAAGAGAGAAGCACAGTGAGAAAGAAAAAGAGAGAATCAATTTTATTTAGTTTTTCATCTGATTTTCATTGGGCCAACACTTCATTGTGTATGTGGTGCTGGGTTTCAGACTTGTGTCCTCGTGCACTCCAGGCAAGCGCCATAACCACTGAGCCACCGCTCCAGCCCAGCTTCATTATAATCTTATGGGTCCACTGTCATATATGTAGTGCTTCAGTGACCAAAAAGTCATGCGGCCTGGGACTGTATTCACATCTCTCTTCAAGTTTGGGAAGGTATTAGACATGTTTTTTCTTTGAATGATCTCTTCACTTTATTCCTCTTGTCTTCACCCATTCCCTGATCTCATGTCTCCTCTGTAATACCCCCATGTTATAGATAGAAATGAGCATATACATGTATATTAATTATTGAAATTTCTGTGTTTGTCTGCCTGCCTGAGTGTAGTTTGGCTTCTCACAGGAGTCGAGTACCCAACCTTATTGATAACCTCCCCTGTTCTTTCCCTCCCTTTCTTCTCTCTCATCTTTCTCTACCCCACCTTCATAGCTGTGGTTCCCCCAGCTTTTGTGATATTTTGACTTTTATTAATTAAACCCAACTAACTTTTATCCTATCTTAGATTTTACTCTAGCTTCCACATATGAAAGACAACAATTCTACAGGTTCTCTCTTGACACTCTTGACTAATTTTTTAGCTGAACAGAAGCTTTTCAGTTTAATGGCATCCCACTCATGGATTCCTGGCTTTAATTCTTGTGCTATCGGAGTCTTGTTAAGGAAGGAGGTGCATTCACCTATGTTGTGGAGTGTTGATCCTATTTTTTCTTCTAACAATTGTATAGTTGCTGGTTTAATTCCCAATTCATTAATCCATTTCAATTTGATTTTTGTGCTGGGTGAGAGATAAGGATCTAATTTCAGTTGTCTGCATATGGCTGTCCAGTTTGTCCAGCACTATTTGTTGAACAAGCTTTCTTTCTTCCAAGCTATATTTTTGCCTCTTTCGTCAAATATCAGATAGTTAAAGACTTGTGGGTTTATCTCAGTGTCTTCTATTCTATTCCACTGGTCTTCATGTCTGCTTGATACCAATACCACGCTGGGGTGTTTTGTTTGTTTGTTTGTTTTGTGTTATTTTGTTTGTTTTTTTGTTTTTACTACAGCCCTATAGTATAATTTCAAATCAGATATTGTTCCAAATGAATTTGAGAATTGATTTTTTCTACATTCATGAAGAATATCATTGGTATCTTGATGGGGATTGCATTGAATATGTACAGGGCTTTCGGCAGAATGGCCATTTTATTTATATTGATTCTGCCTAACCAAGAACATGGACTGTTTTTCCATCTTCTCAGGTCTTCTTCAAATTCTTTTTTCAATGCTCAATATTTTTCATTGTAGAGATGATTTTTATTTTTATTTTTTTAAGAAAGAGAGACATTCCCACATTAACACCAGAGAACATTGATAATCTAAACCAACCTATATCAGGTAGCGAAATCGAAGCAATAAAGCTCTTTCAAAACAAAAAAAGCCCAAGACCAGATGGATATACAGCAGAATTCTATCAAATTTTCACAGAAGAGTTAACGCCGATCCTCTCTTTAAGCTCTTCCATGAAATTGAAAGGGTAGGATCACTCCCAAACACTTTTTATGAAGCAAATCACTCCCAAACACTTTTTATGAAGCAAATATTACACTGATACCAAAATCCAACAAAGACACATCAAGAAAAGATAACTACAGACCAACTTCCCTGATGAACATAGACGCAAAAATCCTTAATAAAATTGTAGCTAATTGGATCCAAAAATACATTGAAAAGATAATACATCATGATCAAGTGGGCTTCATTCCAGGAAAAGAGGGCTGGTTCAACATACGCAAATCAATAAATGTAATTCACCACTTAAACAGAATTAAAAATAAAAATCATATAATCATCTCAATTCACACAGAAAAGGCCTTTGATAAAATTCAACATCTTTTATGCTCAAAACCCTGGAGAAGATAGGGATCAAGGGAAGATACTTTAACTATGCAAGATCCATTTATGACAGACCCATAGCCAATATTATGCTCGATGGAGAAAGGCTGAAAACATTTCCACTGAATTCAGGAACAAGACAAGGTTGTCCACTCTTATGCAATATAGTCCTCAAAACCCTTGCCAGAGCTATCAGACAAGACAAGGAAATCAAAGGAATTCATATAGGAAAAGAGGAAGTCAAGTTGTCTCTATTTGCTGATGACATGATTCTATATCTAGAAGACCCAATAAGCTCGACCAGAAGACTTCGAGAGATTATAAGTGTGAAATTTCAGCAAAATGGCTGGCTATCACTAACTTTCCTTTACTCCAGCAATAAGTCCATGGAATAAGAAATCAGGAAATCTGTCCCATTCACCATCTCCTCCAAAAAAATAAAATACTTAGGTGTCAACCTTACAAAGGATATTAAGGACCTCTACAATGAAAACTATCAAACACTGAAAAAAGAAATTGAGAAGACCTGAGTAGATGGAAAAACTTCCCATGTTCATGGTTATGCAGAATTAATACAATCAAAATGGCCATTCTACCCAAAGCCCTAGACAGATTTAATGCAATCCAAAACAAGGTACCAATGTCATATAGAAAAAGCAATTCTCAAGTTTGTGTGGAATAATAGAAGATCCATATTAGCCAAAACATTACTCAGCAAGAAGGAAGAAGCAGGGGGTATCTCAATTCCTGACCTCAAATTATACTACAGGGACATAGTAACAAAAACAGCATGGTATTGGTATTAAAACAGAACTGAAGAACAATGGACTAGAATAGGGGATTCTGATATGAACCCCCATATCTTTAACTACTTGATATTTGATAAAGGGGGCAAAAACATAGTGTGGAAGAAAGATAGCCTGTTCAACAAATGGTGTTGGACAAATTGGACAGCCATGTGTAGACAACTGAAATTAGATCCTTACCTTTCACCCTGCACAAAAATTAAATCAAAATGGTTCAAAGATCTGGATATTAAACCAGCAAATTTAAATTTACTTGAAAAAGAAGTAGAATCAACACTACAGGACAGGGGTCAGCACCACCTTCCTTAAAAAAACTCCCATGGTGCAAGCAGTAAGGTCAAGAATAAATGAATGGGATGCAATTAAACTAAAAAGCTTTTGCACAGCTAAAGAATTAGTCAAGAGTGTCAAGAGAGATCCTACAGAATGGGAGAAAATATTTGCCTGCTACACCTCAGACAGAGGGCTAATATCCAGAATATACAAAGAACTAAAAAAACTGAACACTAAAACCACAAATAATCCAATCAATAAATAGGCTATGGAACTAAAAGGAAATTTCTCAGCAGAGGAAGTGCAGAAAGCCCATAAATATATGAGAAAATTCTCTACATCACTAGCAATAGAGAAATGCAAATCAAAACTTCACTGAGATTCCACCTCACTCCTTTTAGAGTGGCAAAAATGAAGAATATGAACAACAACAGATGCTAGAGGGGCTGTGGGAAAAGAGGGACACTGTCACGTTGATGATGGGACTGCAAACTGGTACAGCCACTCTGGAAAGCAGTGTGGAGACTCCTCAAAAAATTAGGGCTGGAACCACTTTATGACCCAGCTATCCCACTCCTGGGTATTTTCCCAAAAGAGTTAGAATCAGCATACGACAGAGACACAGCTTCATCAATACTTATAGCAGCTCAATTTACTGTAGCTAAACTACGGATCCAACCCAGATGCCCCCCTTATCTCACTGGATGAGTGGATTCAAAAACTTTGGTACATATGTACAATGGAATACTGCTCAACGATTAGAGAAGACAATATTATGGCTTTGGCAGCCAAATGGATGGAGACAGAAAAAATTATGCTGAGTGAAGTATCCCAATCTCAGAGACTCAAGGGATGAATGTTTTCTCTCATTTGTGGAAGCTAGATTACAACCAGAAACAGTATGATGGCTAAGCTAATAATAACCTCAACATGTATGAATTTTTACATGAACGGGGGAACCTGGCCTAGGATGCTGGGAGATGTAGGGAGGGGGGCAAAGAAAGGGGAGGGAATAGGAAGGCTATCAAGGAGACTGGAGGGAGGGAGTATGAGGAATCAACTCAGAGGGAAACCTCTGACCTCTGTGAGCAGTCCATTTAACACAGGGGTTAATTGGGGGAAACATGGAACCATGGGGAACTCAAGGGGGGAAACCTTGGAATGGCATCAGCCTTGGCTTGCTCTGTGAATATACATTTGTTCTTGATTGTTTGTTAATGATTCCCCCTTAATTGTTATTCCATATTCAACTAATTAAATAAATAAATAAATAAAAAAGAAAGAGAGAGGGACAATGCGGGGGGAGGGGATCGATTTTATTTAGCTTTCCATTTGGCTTTCGTTGCTTGGACACTTCGTTGTATACATGTTCAAACCTGCATCCTTGTGCATGCCAGGCAAGTGCTGTAACCACTGAGACCTCTCCAGCCCCCATTGTAGAGGTCTTTATTTCCTTTGTTAGTTTCTTTTTGAAATTATTGTGAATGGGATGGATTTCCTGATTTCTTCTGTGGTTGAATTGCTGTTGGAGTATAGGAAAGCTATTGATTTATGAGTGTTGATCTTGTAAACTTGTATGCCTAGTGTTCTCATTATTTCTTTTTTTCTTGTTGTTAAAACTTGGCATTTGAATCTAATAATAGAGTAACTCTGGAAATCAGATTCTCCTCTTTTCTGAGTTCTTACCAATTTTTATGCTTGTATTTTGATTGCTGTAGGCTGGATCTATGCCAGGGATTAGCCTGAGGTATAAACTTAAGGTCTGCTCAGGCTTTTAAGGCTGTATCTTTTCCCAGTGTTGACTGTAACTTTCTAAAATTCAAAATTATGTGATGGATATGTGAATGTCCTAGACTTTAAGTGTTTGGCTCCTAATGGAAGAGAACAGAGGGAAATGAAGAATCAATTTATACTCTCTTCCATCTGGCTTTCTCTTCTCCAACATCTACTGTGTACGTGGCACTGGGGTTTGAACCCTGGTTCTCACACTTGCCAGGCAAGCACTGCAACCACTGAGCCAGCACCCCAGCCCTGTCACTAGCCTTTTAAGTGCCCTGGAAATTGCTTCAGGGAGGAAAAGTGGCTTGCAATGGTGGGGAGAGAGGTACAGGAGTGGTTGCCTGCTTATGTGCCTGAACCTCTAAGGTCAGAAGCAGCAATCAGCAGTGAGAACACAGACCCCAATACTCACAGAGCACAGGGCCCTCACTGCCCACCTTGACTCCCACAAGCTGCCAGCAAGCTGCTTCAGGAACAAGTGCTTGGCTGTCAGCCCTGGGACTGGAAGACAGATAACTGTTATGAGCAGAAGTCAAAGAAAATTGACTATGATTTACTCTGCAAGTGCTCCCCAGCAAGTGGCATGGGGTTCCAGAGTTTTAAAATCGTCACATCAGAAAGATTCTGAGAGTGCAGTTGTCCAGGATTCTTAGAGCTTCCTACTCTGCACCCTTTTAGAATCCTTTCCACTTCGAACATGATGTTCTTTCCTATTTCAGTGTTGAGGATGGAACCCAGGGTTTCACATACACTAGGAAAGCCACATAGGTGTGTCCCCAGCCCCAGATGTGATTTTTTTATAGCTGCCTCTTCATGCACATGAGCATGCAGTGCTATCAAGCAGGCATCATCAGCCTCACCTCCTGGCCTCCTCCCGGCCTCACTGCTGTCCATCTGGTTGCGGTGTGTTCCCCTTACCTTCCCCCAACTGTGAGCTCAGCCTGTTATCTCTTAATGACTATTTCTCAGCCTCCCATCAACTAGATGTGCAGACTGATGAACTGTTTCACAAAAGAATATACCCTAAATCATGGATGCCACTTACAGATAAAATCCTTAAGCAGAGGCAGGGTTCCCTTCTTGCTCCCTATTCCTGATACTGCTGCTTGGAACACAGGTGTGGAAGGAAGCTTGCCCAGACCGTCATGCTGAGATGACAAGATAGGTGTGAATGACTTAGTGGAACAGAGTCACATACCAGTCCAGAGTTACCGCCTCCTGACAATTACATAAATCAGAGTAAGTATCTATGTTATTTAAGTTACTTTTATTTTGGATCCCTTGTATGTCAAGTTATATGTTCAGTACAATCAAATGCATCAGAATTTGGTACTAGAAGTGCCTAAAGTACATGGTATTGACTTTGTGATAAATGACAAGTTCAGATACTGTATATCATGCAGTCCAGAGCTCTCTATTATGGCTTGACAGATGTTTGGCAAACTGTCTCTTGCAGTAGAACCTGGGAGTCAGATTACTTATTGGCCAAGTCTTAATTTCTTAGACATTAAGAATTCTGATAGGTGGGCTGGAGCTGTGGCTTATTGGTTACGGTGCTTGCCTGGCATGCGTGAGGATGCGGGTTTGAACCCCAGCACCATGTACACAACAAAGTGTCAGAGCAATGAAAGTCATATGAAAAACTAAAAAAAATATGGATAGGTATCAGCTATGGATAGGTATCATCTATGGCTAGGTATTGGCTGGTTTTTGCTGCTCTTTGCAAGAGACAATTCATCTGCAAGGGACAGATGAATTCAGGCTAGAGATAGACAGTGGGCCAACAATGATAGAAGGGGATTTTATTCTGCAAAGGTCAGGGCTCAATGCCAACAGCTTCAAGTTTAGGTTAGCAGAGAGTCTGCTTTAAAAACATAGCTATGCCTACGCCCCGTAATGAAGCCACTCTTTGTAATGCTGTAGTACATTGTGATTTAGAATCTTTTTCAGGCATCTGTTTTATGAGTTTGGGGGTTTTGTTTGTTTGTTTTTGCCCGACTGTGAGAGAGAGAGAAAGAAAGAGGTAGAGGGAGGAAGAGAAAGAGAAGGTGAAGGAAGTAAAGGGAGGGAAGGGAAGAAGGAAGAAGGAGACGGTAAATGCCAGTCTAGGGTCAGACACTAAATAAATATGTGCCCTTCCCTCCTAAGCCTTTCCTTCATAGGGTCATTGAGGGAACACGTGGACAGCACACATCTAGTAACTAAAAAACCAAAGACTTAAGACTTGAAATTCTTGATTGTTGGCTGAAGTTATTTGCACATGACATCGATAAGACACAAATCAGCCGGGGAATGTCTACTTTGAGGGAACTCTATTTCCAGAACATTCAGACATTTAGGTCTGCCAGCACCTGTGACCATTCAGCCCCTGAAGCCATTTCTGCCCACCTGCCAACCTGGCACTGGCTGAGAGGGAGCTGAGAAAGTCAAACAGTGCCCAAGGAGGATGCACCTGCCAGTGCTCACCCTAGAGGTTCCCAGGAGGAAAATGAGTAAGTCCAGAGGGTGAATTTCAGGATCCTGAAGTCAACGCACAGGGACATTCCTCCTAGGCAGCGGGATTAAGAGGCTGCCAGGGGCTGGAGCGGTGGCTTGGCGGTTAAGGTGCTTGCCTGGCATGCGCAAGTACACGGGTTCAAACTCCAGCACCCACATATACAACTAAGTGTCAGAGCAACAAAAGCCATGTGAAAAACTCAATAAAAGTTGATTCTCTCTATCTCTCTGTCTCTCTCTCTTAAAAAAAAAAAAGATGCTACCAGATGGAGCAGCCTGTATACACATGTGCACATGCATGCACACATTTTTTATATAATTTTTTTGTGGTACAGGGATTGAACCCAGGGGTACTCTATCATTGATCTATACCCCCCAGCCCTTTTTATTTTTTATTTTGAGACAGGGTTTCACTGAGTTACTCTGAGTTACTCAGTGCCTTTCACAGTTGCTGAGGCTGGCCTTGAACTTGCAATCCTTCTGCCTCAGCCTCCTGAGCTGCTGGGATTACAGGTGGTGCTTCCTCTCTTTCTGTTTTCAAAGTGTATTGAGGGGGTATGATTAAAATAACTCTGTGTATTAACTTTTAGGGTTGCCTTTGCAAAGTACCACAAACTTTGGATTTGATCAGTGCATGATGAGTACACATATGAAAACATCACACTCAATCTCATTAATATGTACAATCACTATGTATTAATAACATAAATGAAGGCTGGGGGACATAGCTCAGTGGTGAGTGCTTGCCAGACAAGAGTAAATCCCTGGGTTTTATCCCAAACACCACAAGACAGAGAGAAAGACATACATACAGACAATATAAATAAGTATTTGAAAACTGTAAAAAAAAAAAAAAAAAGTACCACAATCTAAGCGGCCTGAACAACAGAGATTTATCCAAACTCAACTGTTGAAGTAATGTATAGGTGCACATTTGTTGGAAAATACTCCCTAGGAGAGGTTGTTCAATAGTTTTAAGACCTTGATCCACGGTCCACACCCCAGCAGGGATTAGTTGTCAGTGGTAGGATTTCACCAGGAACCCACACTCCAGAGGCAAGAGCTTCAAGTGGCATTCTCTAAATGTGCTCTGGAGGGTCTTTCAATTAGCATAATGGATGTTAGAAACAATTTTTTGTGTGTGAGGGTGAAATGAATGATATTTAAGATTTGTGGTGGGCTTGAGGGATTTGAGGGCTCTCTACGGCCATTATGTCCATAAGGATCTGGAATGATTTTAGTACTGGTCCCCTACTTAATGGAGATCTCACTCTGCTGGGCTGATTAGGAGAACCATGGGCTGCAAATAGACACCATTGTGTTGGGATTGTGGTTTGAATCTTAAATAACCCCAAAAGCCTTGTGTTGAAGGTTTTGTGCTATTGGGAGTGGGTGGAACCTTTAGTAGGTGGGGCCTAGTGGAAGGAAGTTAGGTCATTGGGAGTGTGTCCTTGGAGGGACTAATGGGACCCCAGCACCCTCCCTCTTCTTCTCTTTCTGGCCACCATGAGGTGGACAGCCCCTCTGCCATGCACTGCCACCATGATGTACTATGTCACCACAGGTGCAAAAAACAGCCAAGCATCTGAAACTGAGCCAAAATAGTGATATCCTCCTTAAAAATAGATTAGATTAGATATTGTCACCGTTGTAGGAAGCTGACCAACTGAGTTGGCCACAGAATAGGCTTTTCCTTTAGAGCTCAGGATGGAAAGCAGCAACTTCCCAAGCTCCCCTGAAAGAGTCTGTCTGTCTTTTCATCCTTTAGGCTAATGAATGTTTACATGGCTTAATATTTCCAGTCTTGCTTATTGTATAACAAAACTTTGTGGGGCCAGAGACAAGTGATTTTATTTACCTTCTGTCGTTAGACGATACTCAAATTCACTCAAAGAACTTGACTAAACTACTAAATTTGTCATAGGCTGATATAGCTCTGGCCTGCTCACCCGTGTTAACGTTGGCCACACAGTCTACTCCCTGAGACAGGGTACTCTGTTAAGACTTGTAAAGAGTAATGCAATTTGGAAAATGAATTATTTCTTAATTAATGCATTTTGGCCATGATCTCCCCAGATGGTGAATTCCAACAGGAATTCATTTGTTAGAAAATAATTCAGATTTCCAGGTTCTTGCCCCTGCCTTTCTTTATTTGGGTCCCAATTTGCTTCAGTTGGCCCCAAAGGCCAAATAACTCCCAGAATTACCTTTCTGCTCAGCCATATCCACCAGGCACCCCACACGTGGAGGCTGTAGCTGCTGTCCACTGTGGACACTTTGTGTGGCACCTTTCTGTACCAGACGGGCTCTGCAGAGAGGTCAGCATCCTCTGTCACTCAAGCCCTTGAAAAGTCCCGCTTTTTCACCATCTTGGGGAGTCACAACCCATCTGAAGCTTATACTGAAAAATAAAAAACCCTCCTCTCATGAGCATGAGATCAAAGCTCATGCCTGAGTAGTGCACAGAGGCTGGAAATAGACACTCTCTCTCCCTTTGTTTTTTTTTCTTTCTTCCCCTTCAGGAGGAAATGTCACCTGATAGGCTTCCTTCCTTTAACTACATCTGAAGTCCATATCTTCTTGGTTCTAATTCGTCCTAGCTTATAACCACCGACCAGACCCTCACCGTGGACACCACCCAGGGCTCCAGCTGAAATCTCTGGTACTTAATTAATGTGGTTTGATAACATTGCAGATGGTCCCCAACTTAGGATTGCTCAGTTAAGGATGATTTTCCAACTTAACAATGGTGTGAAATGTACGTGTGACCATCCCATTTCTCACATTTAGTAAAGCATGTGATAATTTACACGAGACATTCAACACCTTATTATAAAATAGATTTCGTGTTAGATGGCTTGGCCCAACTTTAGGCTAATGCAGGTGCTCTAAGCTCATTTAAGGTAGGCTAGGCTAGTATGTTCAGTAGATTAAACATATTAAATGCATTTTCAATTTACAGTACTTTCAACTTGCAGTGGGTTCACTGGAATGTATCCCCATTAAACCCACAAAAGCACCTCTATTTTAAAAATATCAGGTTCAGGAATGTTCTTGGAGATGCAAAGATAGGGAATGCTTTCTCTCTATTTTTTCTTCATTAAAAAAAAATTCTTCTCCTTTGAATTTTGACAATTTAGGCTTCTGAAGGTTGGAGCGAGATGACCAGCTCCCATCATAATTCAACCCAGGAGAGGAGTGAGGCGTACAGGAAGGTATCTGGGAAATGTAAACCATACAAAGAGAGGCACTGAGATTTCACATCGATAATTAGCCCTCTGTCGAGTTAGCAAGTGGATTCACACCATTCACGAGGATGAACCCAAGAATGTGTTGGAACTCAGCCTCTCCAAGTCGTATTGGGACAGAGCCGTGATAACAGATTAACAAATTCTGGCCAACAGACCAGATATTCTGTTGTTTGACAAACGTAATAAAACAGAGATGCTCATTGATACTGCCTTCCTACTAACTAGAAATATCCCAGGAACATAAGCAGAAGGATAAATAAGAATGTGGCTTTCACAGAGGAATTGGAACGAGAGCAGAATGTGAGGGACAATAGACGAGCTAACTTGTCTTTTCTGTCATTTACAACAGTTTCTCAGTTTAAAAAACCGGCCATTCGTTGTGAATGGGTCTCCAAAGACACATGTCTTGTACACATATAGGCAAGCTTGTTCCCATTTTAATGATGTGTGATCAAAACGTGCTTGGTGGGTTTGAGGGATGCAGCTCAGCGGTAGAGCTTTTTCCTAGCATGTGCAAAACTTTGGGTTCCTTCCCCAGCACCAAAAAAAAAAAAAAAAGAAAAAAGAAAAAAGAAAAAGAAAAGAAAAGAAATGCTTAGCTTCAGATTATTTTGAACTATATAAAGATTTGAATGATAAACAATGATGAGAAGATGTATCCGGCTGTACCCTTGTGTATGTATTGTGTGTTTTCTATATTTGTATCATACTTCAATGAGGGGGGTCTTTGAAAATGCCAAAGTTGAAGATCACAGCTCTAGTTTGGGTCTTGGGAAACCAGCATTATTCACAGGCAGTTTTACACAACGCTCTTTCCAAGTATTAAATCCCGCAGCAGAGCTCCTGATTGCTTGACTGCCAGAGCTGGTAGCCTTTGTCTTCTGATAGCACAAGCGATCTGAGCTCCCACCAGTACAGAGAAAAGTGGCAGTAACATTCACAGGAGATGAGGCCTCTGCCCTTAAATAAAGCCCGTGAGCTCACGGAAGCCGAGTTTGTCACAGAGTCTCAAAGCGCACCTCCGGCCTGTGGGTCAGAGAGCGAGGCTGAGTGAGGCTTCCTGACACTGCCCAGCATCTGGGCTGTTTATAAGTGTCTGGAAGTGGGCTCAGCCTTACTGCGTTCTTCCTGTTTAATCTAGGCAAATGAAGTAGAAATCATGGATCTTGACAGTAATAAGTAATTCAAGTCTAAAAATTTATTGGATTGAAAAGAAAAAGAAAAGAATCTGGAGATGAGTAATGCTTGAACACATTCCAGAAGCTTTTGTCCAAAGCAAACCCAGACTAGTTTGCAAGGCAACAAAGCCTTTGTCATAGTGAATGTCACAAGCCTCAGTATCCAAAGCTGACGTCATTGCGACTTCATCCTCACGGGGCAGCAGGGTGGCAGGTCACTCAACCTGGCTGATAATCGTCAATCCCAGAGACCCGATGGCCTCCTGTCGGTGCTTAATCCTGTCACAAGGTAGCAATGACCTAGGTTGCAGCTCAAGGTTCAGGCGAGTTGCAGCATTTCACCAATATAAATAAAGAGAAAAGTATAAAACAAAATTTTTAAAAAATGCACATCTTGAGCCTGCTTTTCAAACCCTACAACAGAGGGAAAAAGTTGCCCTTTGTAACTATGAGAAAAAAGATAATGGTCAAGCCACCCATGTATTTAGGTTGAGCAAATTATCCCTCTCCACCCGTTAGAAACCCCTTTGGAGGCTACTTATGCCACACTGGGATTCTTTTTTTTTT
>PVKS010027842.1:0-27086 GCA_004027875.1 Aplodontia rufa
TGTCATGGAAAGAGTGATTGATTTGCCATGAGGATCTCAATGTTGGCCCAGAAAAATCATTTGACGTTGGTAAAGAGCTCTGACAAATAGCCCTCACCTTAAGATGCATGCTCAGTATTGGGAGTTCCAGGCCCCATCCTCATACCTGTCTAGCAAGCACAGCTGGATCTTGGAAAGCGCATTGTCTATGCAGAAGGCCTCCAGTGTGCAGCACAGCCAGCGAGGCCAGAGGTTGCTCTCCACAGACTCTGGCACTGAAAGCCCTTCAGTTCTGCTGTGCAGTGTGGTTGACACACCTCTCCTTCTGCCCCAGTCTCTCAGGGTTAGCAGAAGAGCTCCATTCTGCCCTTTTCCTGCTTACTTCAGCCCCCCTGCCCAGCATGGCCCTGGCCCTCTCTATCCCCACCTCTCTGAACCTCAGGCCCCTGGTCACCAGGCCTTCCCACACTGGCCCCTTGCCTTCTCACTGGAGGAGCTGGCCCCTCCCTGCCCTGCCAGCCGGTCCCCACCACTGCAGTGCTGGGGGATGGGCTTCCTTCCCTCTGTTGAGGGTTGCTTCCTGGTACATAGTTGCCCTTCACAGTGAAAGGGTGGGGGCTCCCTGGGTTCCTTTCATAAGGGCATTCCTTGTCCCATTAAGAGGTTCCAATCTCATGACCTCATCATGTTCCAAAGGCCCTAACTCACACTATCTTGGGATAGGATTTTACCATATTTTGTGGGGATATAGTCCATAGCAAAAGCCAGAAAAGCTCAGGTTCCCAGGGAAGGGGATTCTTCAACACGTGTAGGTTTCTGAGTATCAGAAATTTTGCACACACAGGCAGTGAGTGGCTCTATCCTGAGGATTGGGGGAGATGAGGAAGTGGCTGCCCAGCCCCAACCTCCAGCCTTCACTGTTGGGTGCTGAGGGCATGCCACTCCCAATGTCCAGCAAGATTCTTCAGGTGAAGGGTACAGTGACCCAAGGACCAGCAGTCCCCACCCCACTGTATGTTCAGTTCCACAGACGTCCCTGTCTGGTTCACAAGGGTCTGTGTGCTTGGTGTACCCTCCACTGGTTTGGATTAGGCATGGTGGATATCCAGAGCCCTTTGGAGAAGCAGAGGGTGAAATGGTGCTGAGGGCCACAGAAAGCATAAAAGCGGGGAGCCAGACTTGAAACGTACACATACGTTTTATGTAGCAGCTACTCACGGCTTAAAGGAAGACTTCAAATTGGTGGAACAAAGGGAGAATGGCAGGAATATCAGTACACGGAGGCCAGGCTGCATGGGGCAGGGCCGGGCTGTCCATTCTCCCGGCTTCACTGTAGGAGGGCTCCAGGCTGTTAACTCCCTTTCTGCTTGTGTTTTTTGTAACTAGCACTTTATCAGATCTTGGGGATAGAACTGGTGAAAAGAGCCTTAGAAGATTTTGGGAAAGGTTGGGTCCATACAACAGTTCCTGAGTGTGGGTGGGTTCCAGGACCCTGAGGACACAGCATCTGCAGGTGCTCATGTCCTGTGCACCTCAAGTCACCTCTAGACAACTCAGTATCTCATACAATGTAAATGCTACACAAATGGTAGTAATTCTGTATTGTGTTCAGGGACCAACAACAAGGAAAAAAATAGTTTTTCCTGAGTATTTCTGATCTGTGTTTAGTAAGTGCACAAGTGTGAGGCCCACAGGTGGGGGGCCAACTGTACTTTGAATACTCCATCTTGAGGAAACCGGTTCAGCCTTTGGACCCACGAGGGTCTCTGAAAGTTGCCCCCATTTAGATTTGAGATGGACATTTCTCTATTTCCCTTGGAAACTTCTCATGAGGTTGCACTCAGGCATGAAGGCTGGAGGCTGTGTGTGAGCCAGGACTGCAGCTCTGAAACTCTTTGCCAGGCCTCCAGCTGGGTTAGGTGTGTAGGGGGCAGAGGCATCTCCTCCCACAACAAGTCAGCCCCAGCCCCTACCCAGCATTTTCTCAAGGGAAGGTCAGTGCCTGGGAACGGGTAGATAAGCAGAGGACAGCTGGCATCACTGTGAAAGTGAGGCTCCCACAGTGCAGGGTGGGCAGGGGGAGACTTGTTGCACCTGTAGTGTGTAAAGGTGCCTAATTTCCTCAGGGACTCAACTTAGTTATAGGCAAGATTGCAATAAATCACCAAGTAGAACTCAAAGCAGGAGATGGAGCTTTATTTCACCAGCTGGCAGGCCGTGGGCAGACTCTAAGTCTACACCATCAACCCCCTCCAAGACTTAGAGCAGGTATTTTATAGGTCAAAATCATAAGCATGTCATTACATCATTTATTTTTTTTTTAATAAAGAGGGGAAGAGAGAGAAAGAAAGAAGCAATCTTTATTTAGGTTTTCATGTGACTTTCATTCCGCAGACATTTCATTGCATACGTGGTGCTGGGGTTTGAACTCACTTCCTTGCACTTGCCAGGCAAGTGCCTTAACTGCTGAGCCACCGCTCCTGCCCCTCATTACATCATTTATAAGTGACTGTTAACTACGATTCAAAATTGTAAACAAAAATCATGAGATCCCAAAATTGTAAAGAAACGGGGAAATGGGTCAAGATGTCCCCAGGGAAGAACAATTTAAAGAATGATTATTAATGTCTGGACAGTCATTTTCATTCTTTGTGGCTGTAGAACACTGCACAAGAACAGTAAACAGGTGAAGTTTACTATTTCAGGTTGCCAAGGTGCTGTTCTAAGCAACTGTTGGCCGGCACAGAGGGGGAATTTCCCTGAAGTCTTCCCTAGCTCTCTGGAAAGATAATCTTTTGGACTTGTGAGTTTTTAATTAAACCTTTGTTCACAAAGAGGGATATGTTATTGAGACACTTTTGACAAATAGGTATTGAAAAACCATTTAGAAAGGAAGAAATATCAACTAGAATTGCTGCTATTAACACAGCACATGAGATTATGTCAGCCAGTCAGAATTAGGACATAGGGCTCAAATTATTTTTACAGGACCCTTACTGGTACACACAAGAGTAGACAGGAAACCAAACACATGGGTAATAACCACTTGCCTCCCATCTCCTGTTTGGCAGAACAAGCCTATCTTGTAAGAGTTTCAATTCCACACTGCAGATCAGTGACTGAATTTGCTTGTGACTACGACCAGTATTTTTCCCTGTGCATAAGTAACTTCTGGTTACCTTTCCAAGATTTCTTTCTTTCCTTAGCTGGAAGATTAATATTCTCTGTACCAGGCTCTAGAGTACCAGTCTTTGGCCTCCCTGGACTGAGCGGGCCTGCAGGACTCCTGCAGTCACTGGAACAACCCCTCTCCCTCAGATCCTTTGGCCCTGGCCCTTATCTAGGCCAGGCCTGCCAAGTGCTGGAACAGAGCAAGCCCAGGCTCTTGGGACACTGGCTACATACCTGCAGCAGGCCAGTAGGAGGATGACATCCCTTGGACAAATCAGGATTCCTTGGGAAAGACCAAACTGCCTTGGGCTTAGCACTTCTGGAGTACCTGAGAAGGAAGAGGGTCCTTCCACCATAAGTGTAGGGGCCCGCAGTCAACAGCCACCTGCATCTGTAAAGATGTGGCCAAACTGAGGCTTGACAGACCCCATAAACTTTGGAGTGTGACCCTGGAGGAGTGTAGGATGCCCCTCCCTGCATGCACTGCCTTGGGAGATTATTTTGAGCTAAAAAGCACTTGAAAAACCACAGATGCAGACAGCTTTTTTCAAACTCCCTATATCTAAGGAAACAGCATCACAGCATCAGCCCTGTCTCTGACAAGAAACAACACCAGAACTAACTCAAACGTCACCAACTCTATTTATATATAAAATAAAGATAAAAAAATGTGTATTTTTTTTCTTTGTTTTTCCATCTGGCCTTTGTTTCTCTGACATTTAGTTGTGCTGGGCTTCAAACCCAGGTCCTTGTGCATGCCAGGCAAGCACTCCAACCACTAAGCCACTGCTTCAGCCCCTCACCAACTATTCTAAGGGCCTGTGTACCTTTCCTAAATCCATCACTCTGCTTGCTTAGTTTCCTAGGCCCTTCACCCTGCTGGTTTACCGTCCCTAGGCCCTTCACCCTGCCTTCTTACCCATCCTGGTCCTTCACTCTGCCCACTTACATTTCCTAGGTCCTTCACTCTGCTTGCTTAACTCTCCTAGGTACTTCACACTGCCTGCTTACCTTTCCTAGGTCCTTTACTCTGCTGCTTACCTTTCCTAGGTCCTTCACCCTGCCTGTTTACCTTTCCTAGGTCCTTCACTCTGTGCGCTTACCTTCCCTACGTCCTTCACTCTGGGTGGTTACCTTTCCCAGGTCCTTTGTCCTGCCCGCTTACCTTTCTTAGGTTCCTCACACTGCCCGCGTACCTTTCCTAGGTCGTTCACACTGCCCGCTTACCTTTCCTAGGTCCTCCACTCTGCCCTGACTTTAAGAAGGTAAGCAAGCTCCAGATCTCGCTGTTTTGGCATGGAGCCCTTCCGTTTTTGTTGTAGGACCGCAGGCATGCTACACATGGGAACCTTTCCCCAACCTCAGCGGGTAGCAGTGGTTTTCTGGCCACCTAAGGAGCAAGTGCGGGTGGATGTCTGTTCCTCTGCCTTCCAGACAGTGGGGGCAACTGGGAGCTTCAGCCTGGGAAACTGTGGGAGAGCGATGGAGGGTGATGGTCGTCCGCTGTAACGCTGAACAGGCAACGCATATTCCTGGAGCTCAAGCGCTCCAAGCTGTTTCCAGCTTGCGCCTGACTGGACAGGAGCTCCACAGTGCTGCCAATGGGACTCCCGGGCTGCAGAACCCTTTCAGCCCATTGGTGAGTACAGCAACCTCCGCATTGTGTAAAGAATGGGCGGTGCACCCTGGTAGTTTTGCGCTGAGTTGGTTCCTCAGGCTTCTCTGGCGGAATGGTTTAAAAGTGTTGATTCCCTGCAGGCCGGGATCGTCAGCTGTGGCTCAAAGCGCTTGGGCGCCCGTGCTCCAATACCTGACGGCCCTGTGGCCGCAGGGAAACCCGCGTCTGCGTGACCATCGCGCAGGGCGTTGTCCTGCAGGGACACCTAGGCACAGAGGGCCACCACAAGGGCCGCTGAGGCCGTTCCGTCCCCGTGGGTCCCATGACGACACCAGAGGCTCTTTTCAGAGTCATCCAGTCAAGAGGGGAGACACTGATGTGTCCTTTCCCCTAATTGAGTCAGTGCACCTGAGCGACTGCTTTCGGCGTTTAGGTGCAAACTAGGACACTCTATTGGCCTAAGCAAGCTTCCAAACCTAGTCCTCAGTCATGGGCTGCTTGCCTTGCCAGTCATTTCTCCTTGCGGTGCCAGAGGGCAAGTGTGCTGTAGATGTGGAATGACTTTCTCACAGGTGTTTCTCAAGGATGGCCGCCAACACTTCCCTGCTGAGGTAATGCTTTCCTGAGCAGGAATCATTTCTTGGGGAAGGCACCTGTGAGAAGTATGTAGGTGTGTTGACCTGAGCTGGGAATTAGCTGGAGAACAGGCACCCAGGGAAAGGCCTGGGTGTTGCTGGGGCCCAACCTTCCTGGTTCACTTGGCCTTAGCATGGAGTCTTCAGTCCTGCCATGGTGCCAACCCCACTAGAACAGAAACTTCTTGGTTAAGTGGCCTCCTTTTCCTATATTGTGTTATAAACTACATGACTAGGAATCCTAACTAGATAGAGCTCTTGGCCCTTCAAACAGCTGTGGCCTAAATGAAGTCTGGGACAATTGACCCCAAGGCCTTAGCAGTCATGGACACTGTCTCAGATTTCAGTTAAGGATTGTTATAGTCTGTTCTGGTTATGATGAGGGGGATGAAATCCAGTGAAGAGAAGGGTGAAATGAAATTTTGGCAGCTTCCAGAGAGTGTGTGTGTGTAGGTGCACGTGTGCATGTATTTGTGCTTACATGCACACATTGGCACAAAAGGGTCAGTTTTTAGCAGGACATAGAAATTACTGTTCAGGTGACCTTCCTTTTTTGTGGCTGACTTGATCTCTGGCCAAGCAAATCTCTGTCTTCCCCTCCTTTGAGATGCCTATTGGCAAGTTCAGAACCAGTGAGTGCCTAATAAGTCTCTAAGTACATGTTAGTTGGTCCTGGGAATTAGTCAAGAGACTCCAGGAACAGAGGGCAATTAAGCCAACCTGCAAAAAGGAGGGCAAGATGTGGCAATATGCCAGGGTCATCAAGAAGGCCCAGCAAGACTGCAGTGGACTCCAAAGGGCCAAGCTGATAAATGTGAAGGTGGTGGGAGACACCAGCCTTTTTCATAGCCTTCGGCACCTGGGGCAGCTCCCACTGGTCTGAGATTCTATGGAATCCCAAGCCCTCCCAAGTTCCCTTCTGTCCTTGCTGGTCTGGCTTACTTTGCTGTCACCTTTTCGGCAGGTTTTGTTTGCTGCTCTATTCTTGGTGCCAGAATAATAGTTGGCATGTATAAGATGCTTATTAATACCTGAATAAATGAAATGCCAGGAGTCTTGGAGGTGATACTGGCAAAATCCTCATAGTTTATACACAAGGAAGTGAAGGCCCAAAAAGATGGAGAGAGTTCTTAAAGACGTGCGCAAGTGCAATTCAGGACTCATTTTTAGCATTTTTTTTTTAAAGAGAGAGGGACAGTGAGAGAAACAGAGAAAGAGAGGAACAACTTTATTTAGTTGTTTACGTGGTGCTGGGGTTTGAACCTCGGTCCTCATGCTTGCCAGGCAAGCGCTGAAACCGCTGAGCCACTGCTCCAGCCCTAGAAATTATTTTTAATTGACAAAATTGTACTTATATCTGGGGTATCCTGTAATGTTTTGATCCATGTATATATATATATTGCATGATTTTCAAGTCAGACATATCTGTCTCCTGAAATACGTGATTTGTGATTTTAAAATGTTGAAAATCCTTCTAGTTTTCTTGAAATACGCAGTACTTATGGTTACAGTCACCCTACTGTGCATCCTTCGTGCTCCTATCTAATTGTAACTTAATACCCACTGATCAGCCGATCCCTATCTCTCCCTCCCCACTACTATCCCTGGCCTCTGTTAACAACTATTCTATTCTCTACTTCTCTGAGATCAATTTTTTTTTGATTCCACATGAGTGAGATTGTGCAATTCTAAAATTTGGCACCACAAAAAAGAAACCCAAATAGCCAAAGCAATCTTTAACAAAAACAGAGTTGGAGGCATTATACTATCTGATTTCAGAATATATTACAAAGCTATAGTAACCACACAACATGGTGTTATAATTAAAAAAAAACATAGACCAAATGGGGACAGAATAGAGAGTCTAGAAATAAACACATATCTACAGCCAACTGATTTTTTTTTTAAAGAGGGAGGGAGAGAGTGAGAGAGAGCAAAAGAGAGAATCAATTTTCCATCTGGCCTTCATTTCTGCAACATTTAGTTGTGTATGTGGTGCTGGGGTTTGAACCCAGGTCCTCAGGCATGAGGGGCAAGTGCTCCAACTGTTAAACCACTGCTCCAGTCCCCAGCCAACTGATTCTTGACAAAGGTGCCAAAACATATCATAAAAAAGTGGCACTGGGAAATTGAAATTTGATCCTTACATTTCACTCTGTACAAAAACCAACTCAGAGGATTTAACACTTAATTTAAGCTTGGTACTCCTATTTGACTAACCTATAGCTGTCATGATGAAATAGGGAGCGCCTGTGTTTCAGCTGGTTGCCACCCTATGATGGTTTCACCCCTTGCTCCTGTACAAGGCCTGGAAGACAGTCCCTCAAGATTAGGTTCACTTTGCCTGTGGCTGATCTACCCCCAGCTCCTCTCCAGCAAATTTCCAAGCCTTAGTAAAAGTGGAAATAAAGTTACCAGCCCCACTGGGTTGTCATATGGTGGATCGTGTGAAGCCACCATGGTGTTACCAAGTAGCATTTCACAGGGGGTGCTTTATACAGGTTTCCCCAAAGTATTATAACACCTGCAGGGCTAGTCCGTTAGAGGTTGAAGTTGTACCTTTTACACTGTGAGAGGGACTGGAGATGAAGCTGTGGAGTGAATTCTTACAAGGGAGAATCACAAAATTGATTTACTCTGTAACTAAGGACAAAAAGAGGGGCTACTCATCTATACTAGGTTCACACTGAAATAGATGAGCTCACTTTGTGGTGCACTGAAAAGGAAGGTTCATGGATGGAAGTGTCAAGGAAAGAAAAATTGTACCCACATATGAACTAAGTAAACTATTGTGTAGCATGGGCAGAGGCCAGGCATAAACCCAGCTTATGCCTGGGAACAGAGCACCTTTTGTTACTTACTTGGCTGTAAACACCACTGTAGTTGGGAATGAGACCCCTTCCACGTCAACAGCCTCAGAGACAACCTAGTCACCCCACCATCACCACACATAGCTTGTCTTCTGTGAATTGCACATCCTCAGATCTGACCAATAACCATAACTCAAAAATATTGGGGGTAAATGCATTTATACTGAACACATAAGGCTTTGTCATCATTCTCTAACAATCCAATATAACAACTATTTACATGGAATTTCCACTGTCTTAGGTATGTGGGAGGATGTGCGGATTATATGTAATACTATGCCACTTAACCTAAGGAGTTGAGCACCAGAAGATTCAGGTAACTGTGGAGTTCTGGAACTCCTCTCCCGAGGATACTGAGCACCAACTGAGTATGTCTTGTGTTTATATAGGTTATTATTTTCCCTGTGGAGAACAAACACTCCCAGCTTCTCAGAACACTTTGCTCTAGGTTCCCTTTCAATTGAAAGGAGCAGGCTTATTTTTAGCTCACCATGTAAAACACTGCAGTCTTCATCTGATTTGCTGCTGACTTTTCAATACGCTGCTCTTATAAGCATTCAGCTTCCCAATTCTGTCACCCCTCCATGCCATGCCCTCTCTCAGAAACATTTTAACCTTTCTGGTTGCTTTGCCGTTATAACAGTCTGTTCCATAGACTGCAATTGATGTGGGATTTTCTTTTCCATTATTAGGGATTGAACCTGGGGCCATGTGGGTAGGCAAATGTGCTGTATCATTGAGTTACATCTCTGCACCTAAGAAATTTTGTTTTTACACTAGCAAATTAGCTAAATTAGTGTCACACATTATCAGGAAAGGTGATATTCAACATTACAACTCTTATCCCATGTATGTACGATTATAATTGCACCAATGTCAATCATCATAACAAAGCCCCCTCCCTCCAAAAAAAAAAACAGTTCGTATTTTACTGTGTTTAAGAGATCAAGAAATGGTGGAAAGCTAGAAACAATAAAATACCATCAATTTTGGTATTTCTTTCAGTGCTTCACTCCAAATAGATAACAGATGAACCCTTTGATTTACTGCCTAGAGGAACAATTATGCAAATCAGTGCTATATTGTAATCCTACATTACTAAAGGAATTGAGTTGGAGTCTTTAAAAGCTAACTGCTGTCCGGATCCTTGGATGTTTGTTGGGTTTCTGCATGGGCAGGGAGTGAGATGGAGCAGCAGCACTGGTGCCAGGACATGTCCCAGTGCTCTCTGGCTCTGCGTGCCTTCACTCCAAATTATCACTATTGGGCATCCTGGCACTGTGCCCAGGAGGGTGGAAAATACTCAGCAAAACATTATTTACATTGTGATAAGTTTAGTCCAAATGGGAGGGTGGGGCGCAAACAATCACTCAAGTTTGGAATAGGCAAACTTAAAAGCAGTTCATCTCCACTGTGGTTCCCAGCAGAGTATGAAATTTTCAGTTTGGAAAAGAGACAACTGGGTCACATCTAGAAATATCAGGAAAGATTTCAATGAAAAAAAAGAACTGTGTGGAGATCTCATTCCTAGGGTAGAGAAATATGTGCACACACGCTTGGCATTCACTACTCAGGCTCTGCCTCCTTCTTGTTTCCCCCATGTTGCAATTTCTTCCCTGTTTCTTGCCTCCACCCACCTCTTGACCCCTGATGTACGCTCTTAACAGCCTTCCTAGGAGTGTTCTGTAACCAGGGAAACAGCTAAATTCTCAGACCAGAGATTGCAAATGTTTCAGAAGAGGGAAATGTCACCAGAATGTCCTTTCCTTTGACTAGTTAAGGTCAGACAGCTTGCTTCTCTCCCCACTGCTTGCTGGCACTTGGAGAAGGTACACCCTTTGCTTAGCCCAGAAAGTCCCATGGCTGGGGTCCTGTCTTTATGTATAACTAAGAGAGTTTTGAAGAGTCAGGATCAGCCCAGGCTGTCCTCTTAAGGCTTATATCCAGGGGACAAATGTTCTAGTAAGTTGTGACTTCTATTCAGACATTGATTCACCAATCTAATAACTTCACTTCTCTGGTTATTGGAATAAAAATTAGTTACCTAGTCCATTTTGCACATGTTTCTGTCCTTGTCAAACTGTATGCAGACTTCACCGTCTTGCACCCTCACACACATCCCTTTCATGTACACACCCCATAGCACCCTTACCAGCTGGAGGAAGTTTTCAAAATTTACAAATAGCTCTGATTTAGAGCCTTTGACCTTGACTCACTCAAGACCTACAGGTAAGGCGATTCCAGAGGAACACCACTATGTAGTGTGGTGTTACATTGCAGATGGTCTCAGGTGCTGAAGTCTTCACCCACCTGATTACATATTGACACATTTAATAAACACTTTTCCTGTGGCATCTTCATTTGGAGTCACCTCCATTTTGTCAGGATTGCAAGACCCCCAAATTGGCCCAAGCACCACTTAACCCGGAAGACCCCACAATGACCACACATCAGACACCTACTCTGGCCTGCAGCTAGGAAGAGGTCAGGAGGAGCCCCTGGGTTTTGCTGGCCCTCAGCGACAAACCCTACACCCAGAAGTCCACTGTGGGTTAGAATATAAACAGCTTAAAAACCACTCTACACCAAGCCACAGAGTGTGGCTTATTTTGGCATCTGAACTGAAAAGTCCAACCTAGCAGGACAAATGGTCCATATATGCAGAAATCTCCAAGGTCTAATGTGCACTCTTTACTAACCGGCAACAGCTAGAAGCACCCAGGCCAGGATACTGTGGCCCTGACAAACAGCTCTAGATGCTGTGGCCCTGATAAGGGCCTTTCTCTGTGCTGCACAGAGAAAGGGTGTCCAGCACATCTCCACCAGGACAGTCAGGGCACATAGGATGTGGAAAGGCATAGCTTTCTCTCCCCTTGAGTTGGGAGTCTGGCTTCTGACCTGGGACACCAGAGCTCCTGTTCCACTTTTGCTCTCTGTGACTTTCCTCCAGCAGACCTCCTGGTTCTTCACCTTGCAACGCGGCACCTGCCTCTCTAGTTCTCCGGCTTGATGATAGCAGTGGTAAGGAGGCAGCTACGAAGACAGCTGTGTGAGCTGATATATCCTCATATATATCCTATTGGTTCTGTCTGTCTAGTGGCTTTTGGGGACTGAGGGCTGAGGAAGTGCAGGTATGATGGTCAGGGGGACCAATTTCAGTTGTATGGACAAGTTCTGAGGACACTGCACAGCATACTGTACAATATACTACACTGTGTGCTTAAAAATGCAAATAAGGTAGATCTTACGTTCAGAAAAGAAAACAAAAAGCAAAGACAAAGCCCCGATAATAGTGATGAGGAGGCCGGAGGACATGTGCTCTGATGGTGGTGTTTCCATGGGTGTGCACTTGTCCCAGTCATAACAAGTTTTATGCTCTAAAAATGCACAATTTTTCTTATGTCAATCACTTCTCAATGAAGTGGTTTATTATTGATTTATTTATTTTGGTATGGAGGATTAAACCTAGGGGTGCTTAACCATTGTGCCACATCTCTGGCCCCCCTTTTTTTTATTTTGAGAGAGGGTGTGTCTAAGTTGCTTAGGACCTCACTACATTGCTGAGGCTGGCTTTGAACTTGAGATCCTCCTGCCTCATCTTCCTGAGCTGCTGGGATTACAGGCCTGTGTTCTATACCTGAGTCAGTGAAGTGTTTTAAATAAAAAGAAAAACAAAGAAAAGAAGATTCTGTCATTTTGTGAGTTGCCAGGGATGAATGGATGGGAACTCTGAGAGGCGGATTTAGGGAGTTTGTGTTTGGTGTTTTGAATGCTCTTGATCAGAGCCCGGATTGGACAATGTAAGTGTGCAAAAGATGGTGCACTTCCAGTGGGAGCTGTACTGGAGCCAGCTCCTCCACCATCCAGAGGCCCTGCCATGGCAGATCTGGGAGAACTGGCTGGGCTGGGTCATTGCATGAAGCTGGGCAACTGGGCTGGGGTCACTGGGCAGGGTCCCAGGCAGTTGAGCTGAGTGGTCCTGGGCAGGAAGCTGCCCTTGGCCTGCCCTTGAGGGGTGCTGGAGATGCCTCACTGAACTGAGGAAGACAAGGAACACTTCGGGGGCAGAAGCTCCACCTCAGTGATCTGCCATTTCTGAAATGTAAAGGAGGCCCTACATGTAGAAAGATCCTCTGTGTTCTTAGATTGCAGATGCCTGACTGTCCCATAAAAGCTGAATTTCACCCAACTCTGCAGAATGCATTGAGTGTCTGGGTCGGGGAGGTCCAGTTTCCGGGTGGTTGAGGCTCAGGTGACAGGTCCATTCCCATGGCTTTCTAGGTCACTGCTGCTCCGCCTTGTCCATTGAGCCAAGGGTACATTGCAACAGTGAGGACTGGGTGTAACTTAGGGGCAGATACTTCCCTAGCATGAGCAAGGTCTTGAGTTCTATCCCCAGTTCACACCCCCTACACAATTGCATGGAGAGATTGTGTTGAAGGAGAACAGTGAGGAACCAACATAGGAGGCATGCTGTGGTCCTCAGAGGACCAATGTTTGGGTCCATATCACAGCTGCAAGTGTCTGGCACTCACAGCTGCAGTACCCTGCACTTATTTCTGCCTCCACTGGTCCAGCATGGCAGATGTCTCCTCAACAGAGTAGGGATCCACATGTCATCAGGGGTTAACACCAGTGCGTGTCATGTGGATGACTCCAGGACATAAGGGACAGTGGTCCAAAGAGGCAGGATATGTAGGTCAAAGATCTCCTTGACGGGCATGTGAGTGATCAGTGGATAGAAAGTATGAGGTTCCCCTGTGTGCAGCCCCTATAAATGTCCTGAGTTGGGAGGAGGGGGTCCTCAGTTGGAGCACGGGTGGGGTGAGGTGGGAGGAGAGGAGGGTCCTCAGTAGGAGCAGGGTGAGGTGAGGTGGGAGGAGAGGAGGGTCCTCAGTAGGAGCAGGGGTGGGGTGAGGTGGGAGGAGAGGAGGGTCCTCAGTAGGAGCAGGGGGGGGTGAGGTGGGAGGAGAAGAGGGTCCTCAGTAGGAGCAGGGTGAGGTGAGGTGGGAGGAGAGGAGGGTCCTCAGTAGGAGCAGGGGTGGGGTGAGGTGGGAGGAGAGGAGGGTCCTCAGTAGGAGCAGGGGAGGGGTAAGGTGGGAGGAGAGGAGGGTCCTTAGTAGGAGCAGGGATGGGGTGATATGGGAGGAGAGGACTGTCCTCAGCAGCAGTAGGGGTGGGGTGAGTTGGGAGAAAAGAAGGGTCCTTAGTTGGAGCAGGGGAGTGATCAGGTGGGAGGAGAGGAGGGTCCTCAGTAGGAGCAGGGGTGGGGTGAGGAGGAAGGAGATGGGGGTCCTCAGTAGGAGCAGGGGTGGGGTGAGATGGGAGGAGAGGAAGGCCTTTGAGAAGATGTGGGTCAGCTACAGTTGGTAGAGGTGGCTGTGGGCAGAGGATTTGTTCGATCTGTGAGTAAAACATTACCTCCTTCAGTTGCCAACTGAGAGGACAGCGAGAGCACTACACCCTTGTTAGAATACTTGTGAGAATGGGGACATCAGGGACTCTTGTTCATTGCTGGATGAGTTGCAATGGTGCAGCCACAGTGGAGGGAGTCTGGCCACTTGTGACAGTGCTAAGCACACTCTTACAAGGGTCCAGCAAGTGTGCTCCTTGGTGATTACACACATGAAAGTGATTACCCCTACAGAAATCTCCACACTGGTGTCCACAGGAGCTTTCCCAGTGATTGTGAAAGTTTAAAAGTAACTAGGATGTCCTTTAGTTGGATAAGCTAAAGTGTCCTTTAGTGGATAAGCTGGGGTGCATCCTGATTATAGAGTATTTTCAACAATCAAAACAAGTGGCCCATGGAGCATGAAAATATGGTGAGGAAGCCTACGGCATGTGCCAATGAAGGCTGCACCCCATCCGACCCCATGGCTGGGTCATTTTGGAAAAGGCAGAACCATGGAGTTAGTGGGGAGGCAGTGGTTGCCAGTGGTTGGTGGGGAGGGAGTACATGGGTCTGTATGATACCAATGGGGGACATACACCACTGTGCATGTGCCCAAGAACAAGCCCTGCTGCCACCTGAAGACTGAGAATGACATGCAACGCAGGCTCATTGACTGTGACACCTTAACATTCTTCTGGGGATAGCAACAGTGGAGGAGGCTGGCAGACGTGGATCAGAGGTGCCTGGGAGCTCTCTGCACTTTTCTTTCACCATGCCACAAACCTAAAACTGCTTTAAAAAATCTTAGGAAGCAAGCCATGTGAGGTACCTTAAAGACAGCAGAAATGTCATCCTTTTCAATCAGGGCATGGCTGCATAGTTCTGCAAGATGCTGGAGGGTACCCAGGATCTCTGAATTATTTCTTATAGCTGTGGGTGAGTCTACAATTGCCTCAAAATAAAGACTGCTTTAAAAAGTCCCTTTAGGAGTTTTGGCTGCAGGTGCCAGGCCCTACTTGCCCAGGAGCCCCGTGCTTAAGCTGACTCCAGCAGGCCTCTGCACACAGACAAAGGCCTCAGCTCCAGATCCTACAGCTGCACAGGGCACCCCCATGTAGGAACCCCACCAGAGCCAAACCCAGTAGCCTCTGTGCTAGTGGAACCAGGCCTTAGGACCAGGACCTTCAGGCTCAGTAACCCTCCAGTCCCAAACTGCCCAACTGCCCCCCACAAAGCCACCCAGATGCCGCACATTCCTGCCAGGTCCAGATACATTAGGCCCATACCCATTGCCAAAGATCCCAGGTCCTGTCGCTGTGAGTTTTTAAAATTCAATCATAGGAAGACAGAATCCAATATTAAGAAATGGGCAGATGGGACTGGAGCAGTGACTCGGTGGTTATGATGCTTGCCTGGCACATGTGAGGATGCAGGTTTGAACCCCAGCACCACACTTCACCACAATGAAGTGTCAGAGCAACAAAAGCCACATGAAAAACTAAATAAAATGGATTCTCTCTCTCTCACTGTCTCTCTTTCTTAAGAAAGAAAGAGAAGGAAAGAAAGAAAGAAAGAAAGAAAGAAAGAAAGAAAGAAAGAAAGAAAGAAAGAAAGAAAAAGAAAACAGGCTGATAATTGAAGTGATACTCTGCAAAAGAAATATATGGATTGTCAACAATCACCAGAACAAACGCTCAGTCCTGCTGTCAACGTGGAAATGCAAATCAAATCCCAAATGCAGTGCAGTTCATACATGCTGTGAAATGGCTAAAACTGAGGCCAATATCAGTGCCACTGTGACTGCAGTGTGGTGAGAAAGCAAGGTGGTATAGTGCTCTGGAAAACAGTGTGGCGATTTCTTATCAAGTCTCCTGGGTGATTATCCAAGAGAAATAAAGCATAAATCAGACAGAAATCTGTGTGTAGACTTTTGTGATAGTCTGACTTACAACCCCCGTGGCTGAGTGCAACCCAAAAGTCCATGAGTCATGTGTAAAGAAATTGCACACAGAACACTACTTAGCAGTGATCAGAATGAACTTCATTCTGTTACAGCATGGGTGACTCTCCAGTGCTGTGTTGAGTGAGGGAAGCTGTTATGGTGTGGACACGTGTTGAATGTGACCCCAGGGGTCATGTGCTGAAAGCTTGGCTCCAGGCTGGGGGCTAGGAGGTGGTGGGTCCTTGGAGAGGTGGAGCTGGGTGGGAGACATGGAGGTCACTGGGCCAAGCCCTCAGAAGGGGGGGACTTGGGAGGCTGGGTGTGCCCTAGTCCTCACAGGAAAGAGTTGTCATTGGAGAGTGGCCGGCTTGCCCTCTGACTTCCTGAGATCTCCCCTGTCACATTGGCTCCTGGTATGATGCCACCCACCAGGATGTGAAGGGGCCAGAGTGCCCGCCAGAGCCAGGCTGTGCTGTTTGGCTGAGAGTTACAGAAGCCCTTTGTTTATACTGCCTAGCCACAGGTACTCTGTGTGACACAGAAAGTGGGTGAACATGGAGGTCAAATGCACAAATGTTCCATGTGCTGCCATGGACTTCCAGAATGGATAAAGAGGGGCCATCATGTAGCTGTGTCAGGCAGAACATCCAGAAAGAGGGTGTCACTGAGTGTAAATGAGAATAGGAAAGCTAGCCCTATGACAGAGGCAGGATTTGGAGCAACATTTCTGCAAGCCAAGGAAGACTGCAGCCACCAGAAGTGGTAAGAGAGCGGGACAGGGGTTCTCCTTCAGAGCCTCCAGGAGAAACCAGCCCTGTGGCCCCTGGGTTTCAGCCACTGGCCTCCAGAACTGGGGAAGAACAGATAATGTTCTAAGGTCCCAGGGTGCTACAGCAGCCCCAAGCACCATGGCAGGCCTTCCTGGAGTGGGACCAGGCTCTACAAAGCCCACACCAACTGCTCCTTGTGGATCTTATAACTGGCAACAAGTGGGACCATCAAGGCTGGGATAGGGGGACCCCATTGTTCTCAGGGCCACCCAACTGCACTGCACCTGTCCAGATTGCATTTTTTCCAGCCCATGGGACCAGTTGCCTGGGGCACCCTGAGCAGCACCCTTCTCCTGCTATTGCCTTCTTTGGATCTCCCCTCTGCCCTCAGCCACAGGGGAGAATATTTGTGGTAGTTTCAGTTCTGGTCTGGGCTGCTCAGGGCCTCATTTGCACTTCTTCTAGTCTATTCTTTCTGTAAACTGCTGGTGTGGTTCCTGTCCTGTGTGTACTCTGACCAAAGTCCAGAGCAAGCCTAGGAATTCAGGGATCTTTGGCTTGTGCTTGCCTGTCACTGTGAGGGAAGGGCGAGAGGCACTCAAGGTAGACCAGATGACTGAGTGTTTGCATTAAGGAAGAGGAGGTGGAGGAGGGAGAGGTAGAAGAGGGGGAAGGGGGGAAAGGGAAGAGAGGAGGAGGAGAAGAGCAACTCAAGGTAGACCAGATGTCTAAGTGATTGCTATAAGGAAGAGGAGGGGGAAGAGGGAAAGGTGGAAGAGGGGGCAGGAGGAAAAGGGAAGGAAGGAGGAGGAGAGGGAGGAGGGAAGAGAAGAGGGAGAGGTGAAAGAGTAGAAAAGGAAAAGGGAAGGGAGAAGGAGAGGGAGAGGCACTCAAGGTAGACCAGATGTCTGAGTGATTGCTGTAAGGAGGAGGAGGGAAATGGGGGAGAGGTAGAAGGGGGGAGGAGGAAAAGAGAAGGGAGGAGGGAAGGGAAGAGGGAGAAGTATAAAAGGGGGAGGAGGAAAAGGGAAGGAGGAGGATAGGGAGAAGGGAAGGTTAGGAGGGAGAGGTGGAAGAGAGTGGAGAAGGAGGTGAGAAGGGAGAAGGAGGAGGGGGAGAGGGACTTAAGGTAGACTAGATGTCTGATTGATCACTATAAGGAAAAGGAGGGGGAGGAGGAGGAGAGAGAGGAGGAAGAAGAGAGGGAGGAGGAGGAGGAGCAGGAGGGAAAATGTCCAAGATGATGAAGGAGGAGGAGGAGGAGGAGGAATAGGAGAGGTGTGCTATTATTTATCATGTGACTACCATATGTCCCACGTGGAACTGGGTATTTTACATATGCCCTCAAGTGCATGGCAAAAGTACTCCAGTGCTGTGCTCATTGTGTAGTTTTACTTACAGTGGGGCTGCTAAAACAAAGTTGTGCAAACTGAGTGACTCCCACAATGGAGAACCCTTTCCTCTCACTTCTGAAGGCTAAGGTCTGTGATCAGGTGTGGGCAGGTGGTCGGCATTTGATACTGCCATCTTGTATATAGGAATATAATAAATATTACTGGGAGGCAGCAGCCAGAATTGGTGGATGCTGCTGTTCCTCAGCAGAAGTCCTGGGAGTCCCCTGGGGGACAGCAAAGGCTTCCAGAGGGGCTTGTGTCTTCCTGGGTCTCTCTGGCCACTGGGCAGATGGTCAGGGGACTGGGGTCATGGGTCCAGAGGCAGAAGAATGGTTGCAGGGGGACAGAAAAAGACAGTGCAGAGAACCGGTAGATCAGGGAACCATCGATTGCGTTGTGGAAGGAAATCTCCCCAGCATCGCAGTCCAGGAAGACACCCAGCCGTTGGAGGGGCTGGGAGGGAGAGAGATGAGTTCGTGGATAAGAAAGAGCCTGGACTCTCTTCCTGTACAACTCCACTGCCCAGATGCCATGCTTGGGGGACTTGGGGATCCATCCCTCCCGACCCACATTTTCAAGACACACCCCCAGAATCCAGGCCTTCCTGTGCCCCACCTCGACTTCCCAGTAGTACTTCCCAGCCCTGAAACGCTCCTGGGCCAGGACACAGGGTTCCTGGTTGAATCTCTCTGAGCTGGGGGGAAGGTGCTGGCTGATGAGCTGCCGCATCACACTTTTCTGATCCTCAGACACCGTGACTTCGGGACTCACATTTTCAGGGTCCAGGGAGGGGCTCACTGTGGAAAAAGGAGAGGGTAAGTGGGGTCTGCACCCCTAAGTTCCTGCAAATACCAGGGGTCCCTGGGTTGTCTCCCACATGAGGCTGTCCCCTCCTTCCTGGGAATCCCTTTACTATCCCACAGCCTATGCCACAGCCTGTCCATGTAGCCTGTCCCCAAGCAGGGGAACCAGGCAGGGAGGCAGGGCTGAAGCATCCCTGGAGAGCTGTGGGCATGACTCCAGCTCCCCACATGGCACTGGGCTTTTGGCTCGTGTCTCTGTGTGTGTATGACAGAGATAGAGAGACAGAGACAGCAGTCCAGAGACAGAGCAAAGCAGGAAAAGACAGATGCAATGCAGGGATGATGAGAGCAATGTAGAGGCAGTGACAAAGACAGAGGGATGGTTAGGCTGAGCTGCAGGACTACATGGCACACCATGTGTTAATTGTCTCAGGAACTGGTGTTTATGGAGTCCTCAACCTGCCAGCCTGGTCCCAAAAATCCCAAAGGAACTGCAGCTGCCAGATGCTGAGGCCACAGCAGGGAGGAGGGGTTCTCTTCCCATTCCCATGCCCCTCTGAGCTCTGCACCATACACAAGGCTCTGCACTCTCCAGCTCCTAAAGGAGAGCAGCCAGGAGGATCAGTGGGCACCTCCTTTCTGACAACAGAAACCATCACTGCTCTGTCTAAAGCCCTGTGTGCTGCTGTCCACTTCTGCATGGTTCTCAGGTAATACTTGCAAAAAGTAGCATAACATGCATGTGACAATATCTTGCATAAGTATAGTAAAATGATCAAAACCAGAAAATCAACAGGGATATACTATTATTAAACACTATCATGAAATCCACAGAACATATTCTAATTTCCCAACTGTCCCTGAGTCTGCCCACTCACCCCTCCTTATGTCCCACCAGCCTGGGCTCTTTGGTCCCACGGTAGTTCTTTTCTACAGTGCTTACCAAGGAGATGGTGCCAGAGGGGGAAAGCCACTGACTTTTCCACTGTCCATGGCTACAGCACTCCTGGGTGCCCTGTCTTAGGAAAACAGTTTCTCCCAGAGTCTCCCACATGCAGGATGCCATAGACTCTGCACACCTCCCTCTCCCAGGGTCTCAGAACATAAAGAAGGAACTAAAGTCTCCTAGGGCAGCTAAAGTCTGACTTACAAGGACATGGCAATAGCATTTGACAGAGCACTTCTGCTCTCTGAGATAGATATAAACATCTCTTGCACACCTGCACACATTCACATACACAGCATGTACCCTCACAAACACATGCACATATGCTTATACACTCACATACACAAGCAATACACATATGTGCATGCACACACAAACACAAGCACACACATGAAAACTGCATGCACACACACTTATGCTCAGGCACATTCCAGGACACATGTATCTGCATTCACATGCACATACAAGCACCCTCACACAAACACATACACACACTGCACAAATACTTGCATAGGCATGCACTCACAAGCATCACCCATACATGTACACACAAACCACAAACATGCAGGCACACACATGAATATACTTACATGCATGCACACATGTGCACATAAACTACACATAAGCACATGTGAAAGCTGCACACATGTGCACTCATGCACACCCACATGTATGAACACACTCATGCACACACTCATGCCCACACATGCTAGTCTGTGTGTACATGTGGGAATGAGCATCCAAAGCAGACAGAAGCCAGAGATCCCTTTCTCACTTTCATCCCTCTCTCACTATCCCTGTAGACTTTCTTCTTATTTCTGTCATGTGCCAGTGCATGAGGGAGATGAATCAAGGCCCATGTGCTCTGATTGCAAGGTCCCTGGTGACAGCATGTCACCTTTCACGCCTGCCAGATGGGCTTGGGGTGGATCTCTGGGGCTCCAAACAGCCCTGGCTGCACATGAGGTCACTCTGTGTAACCTGCAGTACAGTAGTACAGTAGTATTGCACTACAGTAGTACACAGTACAATACTGTGGGGCTCTGCTTGTGGGAATGGGGCCAAATGCACATTCTGCAGAGTCTGGCCAAGTGACCATGCACCGAGCTCCCCTCAGAATGTCTCTGTAGATGGCATCTGTTCTTGGTGCCCAGTGGCATGGCAGAAAGGCACTCATTGCCAAGGACAGCTGTTCACAGACATCTTCAGACTCCCATCTGTTATGGCCTCCATAGCCACCCAGGGACACACTGTACTTCCAACACAGGAGCCTGAGGTGAGGGACAGGTCCCCACACCCAAATGAATGGAGTGAGTGACAGAGATGATGGAAATGATGAGTGACTGGCACAATGAGTCCCCCATGCTAGCTGGTCACTACAGCGATCCTTCAGACCAGAGTTTTGCTGTGGCATGGACCTGCCTGTGCAAGTCCCCAGGGTCCATGTGTTGGGTGTCCCATGTGCAGAGTTGGCAGGTGGGACCTTTAAGAGGAGGGGCCTGGAACAGGTAAGTAGGCCATGAGGCTTCTCTCTAGAAGAGGTGAGTAGTTCCTTGCACCCTGGTTAGTTCCCACAAGAGTAAGTTATACAGCCTGAACTCTGGGTCTCTTTCTTCCTCTTGCTATGAGATCTCTCACACTATGATGTGATACAGCCAGAGGCCCCCATCACAGGCTGACTGACAGAACCACCTGATCTGGGACTTTCAGCTTCCAGAATTGTGAGCTAAATAAACCTCTTTTCTTCATACACTACACAGCCTTGGGTATCTTGTTACAGTAACCAGAAAATGACTAACACAGGCCTCAAACTCAGAGCTGTCCTAGAAAGGGAGGCCAAGCAGGCTGCCTGGGTTATCTAGTGAAGAATAACCAACCAAGCAATCTTTTGGAGACAAAGGGCTTTCACTGTGTGGATCACAATGGGCAGCTCCAGATCATTCCATTCCTACTAGGTTTAAGGACACAGGCTTGGCTTCAGGCTGGGCACTGATGTCCAAGGCTTGAGGGGCAGCGCCTGTCCTGCGGAGCCCCCTACTCACCAAGGAGTGGCTCAGCCTTGGCCCTTCTGGTTTGTGCTCTCAGTGTCTTTTCTGCTTGCGCAGTCTCCTCTCCCAGCAGCGCCTGTTGCTCTTCCCTCTGATACTTCTTGAAGAGGCAGACAACTCCGGCTGTCAGGAGGGCCAGCACGATGAGGGCTAGAGCCAGAGCTCGCCGCCATTCTGTGACCAATGGTCTGGAGAGGGGAGCTGAGGGTATGGGGACCCAGAACAGCAGGTGAGAGAGCATTTCTGTTCCTTGGTGATATATGCCCAGGGCTCAGGGTTGAGAGACTAATGTTTGTGTACCATGCTGCAAGGGCACAGGAGAAAAGGCACGTATCTGTATGTTTGCTACTGTGGTTAGAAAGGTGGGGCTCACCAAGGAGAGTGAGCTCAGTGTAAACCGGGTGCTGGGCGACAATGAAACCCACTCTGGGCAGGATTTTTATGTGGAGGAAAGCTATGCATGTGTGGGACTGGAGAGTATGGAAAATCTATGTACTTTCTGCTCAACTTTGCTCTGAACTAAAAATAAAGAATTTTGTAAAAAACAAAAAATCAATTTTGGGGTGCACCTTTTTGTGTCCTCAATAAATGCAAAGCTCCCCTGGTATGCTCTGGTAACCCATCTCTGCCCACTTCAGAAATCCCTTACCTTCTGTGTTCCCCTAGCACCAGGCCAGGCTGTGGGCAGGGACCAGCTCACATGCCCTCTTGCTTGGAGTCCCAGAGCTGTCTCCGAAAGCCCATGGTATCCTGGGACTTGTGCCTCTGAACTCAGTAATTTGGGAGCAGAGTTGAGCAGAACACTCACCAGGCAGCTGGCTCTTGGCACTCTTCCTCTCAGGGAGGAGGGGGTTGGAGATGGAGCAGGACAGGCCCTCCACAGCCCTGTTCTGGAGGGTCACACTAGACACCACAGCCAAGAGACCAGTGGTGGCTGATGCAGAGAAGCTGGTCACGGCAGAGACCGGTTGCCCTCTGAAGTCTCTCCACTCCACCACTGGCTGTGGGTACCAGCCTGCCGAGGTACATGCTGCCTGGAAACCTTTGTGCGGGCTGTCCACCACTCGGATTCTGGGCTCTGAGCCCAGACCTGGAGGAAGAGACATCAGCTTGAATGTCTGAGGCCACAGCTGCTCCATTAAAGTCTTGACTTTTAGTGGGTGCTGGCAAATTTCCACATGCCACCACCCTGTGAAATAAGCACATCTTGATAAGCACTTCTGTTCTTGATAAAGTGGGGCCACATGAGACAGGGAAGGCTCAGGAAGACAGAATGAGTGTCCCCTGTCACACTAGGAAGTGTGGGGAACAAGAAGGACCTGAGTGGGTCTGACTCCAAAAGAGAGCTCTGATTCACCGAGGAGAACTGCCTGTCCCCAGACTCGCCCTCTGTCCCTCCCATCCCCTCTTTCTCTCTCTCCCTCCTGTCTTCCTCTATCTCTTTCTCTCATCCCTCTCTTTTTCACTTTCTTTTCATTCTCTCTCTGTCTCCCATTTCTCTGACTCTTTCCCTCCCTCCCTGCCCATCCTTCCTTTTCAGATTAGATAACAGCTTTGCCTGCAGCATCCCTGGGAACCAGAGGCCTGTAGAGTCCGTGGGGAAACAGCCTTGCTGGCAGCCTGTGTCCAGTGTTAGGACTCTGGGTCTTGGCAATGATGAGGGCAGGTGCCCTTACCTGCCACCTTCAGCCACAGCGTGGCCTCGTTGGAGGAAGTGCCCTCTTTGAAGAGACAGTGGTATGTGCCATTGTCAAGCACAGTGACCCTGTGTATCCTCACTGCAGCCTCCCCACTGGGCACACTGCTGCTCACGAAGGTCGTCCTTCCTCTGTATTCTGCCATCTGCTCTTCATGCAGGTCCTCCCCATTTCTGTGCACGAGCACGGCGGGTTGGGGCTGGTCCCTGTACCACCTCAGCTCCATGCCCTTGGCACTGATGTTGGGGACCAGGCCACATGGCAACTCTGTGTCTTCCCCCACAAAGGCCAGAATGAGGTGGCGAGGCCCTTGGACATGGAAGTCGGCTTTCCCTTAGGGAGGCAGAGCCACGAGAACTGGGTCAGGCCACATTCAGGAAGATGGTGCTCCCGCCCCACGTCGCCTTAAGGGTGTGAGTGTCCTCAGAGCCCTGAGCTGCACTGGCCTTGTCCCTCCAACCCTAAGCCTCAGTCTACTCCCACCTGGGTGCTCCCACCTTAGAGCCCTTCAGGCTGGAAAGGGAGCCTTCCTACCATTTCCAGCTGTTGGGAGCTGCAGAAAGAGGAAGGCGGTTGTGCAGCTCAGCAGAGACTTTGCCATCTATGTTGGGGACAGGGACACACAGGGCAGGATGTGCATCAGACTTGGAAGGAGAGGAGCCACCAGCAGGATTCCAATAGGAGTGAAGTAAAAATTGCCGGAAGAGAGAGCTGGTTCACCAACTCTGTATGAATGCTGCAAACAGAGCCAACAACCCTCTTCTCTCATATCTGGGATTACCTTCCTCTTACAGCCACCCTCTGGAGAATTCCATGGAGTTATCACTGGGCTTTATTTTCTCACCTGCTGGTTTGAGGGTTCTACCCAATGAGTAGCCCTAATTTAAAGCCACAAAACACCATAATGTTGCTGGAGAAAAACCAAACTGATCAAGCAAATATGAGGTCAGAACTACATCAACAGAATCCCTCCATGCTCCCTTCTGCCCACTGTCCTGAAAGGACTACTTGGTGGAGGACCTGAGTCTGTCCTCTGCAGGAGGACTCAGTCCCTCTTGCTGGCTGTCACGAACTACTGTTTGCAGAAGGAGTCTTTGGAAGCCACCTGCAGCCTTGGGGAGGTTCCCAGCACAGCCCCCCAGTGTGGCACCTATGTGCATGGATGAGGAGTGGTGTTGGCAAAGGTTGGTTCCTGCCTTGGGGAAAGCTATGGATGCTCTCTGCCCCTTGAGCAGGGGGAGAAAGTGAAAAAGCAAAGCTACCATAAGCGCCTTAAGCAGAAAATACTCACTTTGCTCTGATGCAGCTGCCTGCTTCCCGGGGAAATTTTGGTGACTTTGAAGGAAACAGTCTGGCTCCCGGCAGATCCCAGGCAAGGACAGTTATCTCCAGGTAGTGATCAGAGGGAGAGTCAAGACCGAGAAGTGGCCACACTCCTGCGCTTCCTCAAAGCCCTCATTACCTTTTTTTCCTTTTGCAAAAATAACCAACTGTGCCTTTTTGGCAGTTGAGAGAGAGAGAGAAAGAGAGAGAGAGAGAGAGAAGGGTGTGTGTTTCCAACAGTACTTAAGGTGGAGGATGAAGATGCTGGTAGCAGCAGATAAGAGTCAGAGATCAAGTGTGGTTGGTGTTCCTTGGGATGATGCCCACCAGGGCCAGGTTGGGGCTCAGATGGACAGGGCTGGGACCCCAGCCAAATGCAAGAGCCAGAGAGTTCAGATAAAGTCCCATGGTTATCTAGAGACCTTCAGAGCCACCAAGTGGGTGCAGTTCCTTTAGGAAAGTTGCCCAGATCATGGTGACCTGGTCTAATTCAGGCATTGTTCCTGGAGTCAACCTTCCCCAAAGCTTGCCATCCATGACTGTGGGTCCTAGAGTCTGTTCTCCTTGGGTTGCTCGCAGACCCTTCGCTGGGTTCCCTGCACCCTGGAAGGCCTGGGTCCCACTTGCTCCACTGTTCTACTCTCTGTAGTGTGCACCTGACCTGGAGGGCTTGGTGGGAAGAGAGGCAGGGAAGGCTGCCCTGGGGTTGGTGGTGGCGTGTCTTGGTCTCCTCCAGCAGAGGTGTTTGGGGCTCTGTGGTGCTGAGACCATCCAAACCCCCTCTTGTAAGTAAGTTGCTACCTCTTACACAGAAACAGGATACACCTGTTTACATTGCCCTGGGGATCACCCTAACCAGGCACCTGGAATTCATCTTGTGTCCCTAGGCAGGTGCAGAGGACACCAGGCAGACTGGAGGCACCAGGAAAGCCAACAGCCTGCGCCCCGAGGGACAACCTACCCCTCCAGAGAGACTAGGTCACCTTCGTCCACCTGGGTTCAGTCCACTTGGGTGCAGCCAGAGACCCCTTGCACCTGAGGCGTACAAATAAAAAGCACCTTCAGTCTCTGTCTCTTGAAAGAATGGCAGGGACCCAGTGCACCTGGGAGACAGTTGTCAGAAGGAGCAGAGGCCCTCGAAGTGGGCGCTGGGAATGGAAAGTGCTGCCAGGCATGCCCTGGTTCAAACTTCATAGAATACACCATAGCAAAACATCACCTGGGGGGCTGGAGCAGTGGCTCAAAAGTTGGAGCTCGCTCTCTTAAATAAATAAATAAATAAATAAATCACCTGGAACCCCAGCAAAGTGTGTAGTTTTTATGTACAAATTAAAAATAGGCACACTAACACACTGTTGGTGGAGCTGCAGACTGGTACAGCCCCTCTGGAAAGCAGTGTGGAGAATCCTTAAAAAACTAGGGATGAGCCCACCATATGATCCTGCTATTCCACTCCTGGGTATCTTTCCAGGGGATTTAGAATCAGCACATTATAGTGACACAGCAATATCTATGTTCATAGCAGCACAATTTACTATTGCTAGGCTATGGAAACAACCCAGATGTCCCTTACTGGATGAATGGATCCAAAAACTGTGGTACATTTATACCATGGAACATTACACAGCAATTAGAAACAATGATATTGCAGCCTTTGAAGGTAAATGGATGGCTATGGAAGAAATCATGCTGAGTAAAATCAGCTTAACCCAGAGAACTAATGGTCGATTGTCTCCACTCATCTGTGGAGGTTGGGAGTAGACCCTGGCCAGTGAAAAAGTTGGTCTATTATCATATGTTAAATCCAGATAAGATATAATGCTATACAACATAATCCTTTTTTAGAGATATGGGGGGAAGAGGAAGGGAGGGATAAGGGTGGGTAATGGGGGGGGCTCTCCTGGGGGTAATTATAATATCCAGAAACACATTTTATATTATTTTGTTAAAAACTTGTATGGTTGTTCAAAAATTAAAAAAAATTTAAAAAATATTAAATTCAAGGAAGATTAGCAGAGCAAACTGCAATAGAAGCAAATGTGAAGGCTGAGTGCCATCTATGTGCAGGATGGGTCCCTCCTTATCTGCTGGTGGAAAGCTGGCAGAAGGACCATGTCTGGGTGGCCTGGGCAAGGTGCCCCTTGCAGTGCAGGAGCTCACAGTGGCCCAGAACCTCCAGCATAGCTGCCCAGACAGGTGGCTCAGGTGCCATGCTTGAAGTCCAAAAGCAAGGAGGCCACAAGCACAGCACCATGCTCTGTGGGAGTCCATTTATGCCAAAAAACTGCCAGGAGAGAGGGTGGGGAGGAGAGAGAAGGAGAGGTAGGGAGAGTGCGGAAGGGGAGAGGAAGGGAGAGGGAGACAGAAGGAGAGGGAGGGAGGAAGAGGGGAGAGAGAGGACAGAGAAGGAAGGAGAGAGTGGGGAGGAGGGAGAGTGGGGAAGGGGAGAGGAAGGGAGAGGGAGAGAGAAGGAGAGGGAGAGACAGGGAGAGGGA
>PVKS010027843.1:0-10898 GCA_004027875.1 Aplodontia rufa
TGGTTTCTGGTGCAGGGGCTACTGCACCAGAGGCACGTTCCATGATTTTGCAAGGTGTACCTGCAAGGGGGCAGGAATGGCCCTCGATTGTTCACACATCAGCTTTCCATGCAAGTTTGGGATGTATAGAGGAAGAGGCATCCCAAACCTGGACTGGTGTTCTGCACTGTTTTCTCTGACTCTGTGAAATATTTGTGGATGCTGGATGTTTTTGGCCTCCTGAAGTATGGCTGTGATGACATGGTTTGAGGCTGGACTCCTGAAGCATGGCTGCGTTGACATGGTTTGAGCCTGGACATGGGTGCTCAGGTAGCCAGGAATGTCGTCCTGTAAGGCTGGACCCAGCATCAGGTAGTGAGGCCTGCAGTGTGCCCAGAGGTAGAGGGAGTGCATGTGAGTGAAGCTAGGAGAGGGCTGAGCAGGCCAGGAGATGTGCTGGGTTCAGAGGTGATATGGATAGCCTCAATAAGAGTAAAAGGGGCACTCTTTGTTGGTGCAGGAGGTAGAGACTGAGGGGTAGCATGATGTTTCTGGGAGTCTTATTTTGTGCTTGGTCCCTTCCCTTGGGGTCCAGGTAGGAATGGGTGTCTCTGAATTGAGGAGTGTGCAGGGGTGTTGGAAAGGCCATTGCAGGTCGGTTGAATTATTTTGTGGGAAGCTTCAAGAGACCGGTGTCCAGGGCACCTGAGCATTGTTTTTAAGAAATGTGTTGAAGCCTTGAATTGCATTTTCAATATAGAGAGCATGTACTACTCCTTACATTTTACCAAAACCCATATCCTCCTATTGGTAGGTGTGTGACTGTATTAAACTATATTTCTAATTCATGGCGATATTGAAATTTTACCTTTTCTTATTTCAAAGATAGGTAACGATTTAATCTTAGATGTAGTGTGTGTGAGTGTGTGGGGGAACGCGCAAAAGCATGTGCTTCCACACAGTTAAGGATTCCTTGAGCTGAACGATCAAAATGTGACCCTAAAGACTTTTTGTAACACTACCTTTTTCTTGTTCATTCTTTCCATTTTGACCCATAAACAAAGGTCCCTCCACTGGTATATGTCGGCACGGTGTGAAACATGACATTTTGGTGACGATATGCGGTATTCTCTGCAATATGTATTCAGGCTCAAGGCTTCTGAGTCCGTTGAGTTTCCCTTAAAAATGTGGGAGATCTGTAAAAAGCCAAGTCTGCTAAGTTGTTGCTTTTATTCTGTCTGTTTCCATTTGAGAGACTTCAGCAACCTTTTGATTGTGGGAAAGCAGAGGATTTTCCTATATGCATATACGTGGAATATTCACCAACTTTAATGATCATTTGTCTTAGTTCTTACTCATTCTTCATTGGAAGATGGAACACAATTGCTTATTTGACTTTCCTGTGTATTTATGACACTTGTTAATTTTGATGCTGAGACCCAAGCTAGGGAGGTGTAGCCTGAGGTGTGTTTTCCATAAGTCTACTCTGATCCTTGGCCATGGAGCTTAGTCAAAGGCACTGCAGATATCTTGTAAGAAATCCAGACAGAGAGGCCTGCTGTCTCTGAAGGTTTAGGTTCTTCGAATCTCACCATTTGCCCCGTGTCTTCCAAATGGTTAAGACTTAATTACCAAGGTAATGGCATTAGCAGGAGGAACCTTTGAAATGGAGTTAGTTCATGACAGAATGTCTCTCACGGATCGACCACAACCCTTCCAGAAGAAAACTGAGGACATAGGAATTTTTTCCTTATACTTTTAGTATACTCAACCAGCATGCATGTTCAAAAACAGAAAGCTCACAGAAATTCACCAGGCACACATTTCTAGCCATGATTTGATGTTGCAATTCCCTGCTTGCAAATCCCTGAGGAGTAAATGTCCCCTGGGTGCAAGCCAGGCAATCTAAGGAACAGTGCTATTGCACGCGAGTGAGGTGAGTGTTTGAAATGGTGAGTAAGAGATGATGGAGAGAAGAGATGGGATTTGTGGGGCCACTGGAAGATGCAGCTGTGGCACCTGCTGGTGGTGTAAGGGTGAAACAAAGTAACTGCACATGCATCAACCTTTTGTTTTCTTCATTGAGGTATGTGATCATGCATGGAAAGACTGAATTGGCAAAGGTGGGACAAGAGAGATGAGAAAGTTTTGAAAGCAAGAGTTGTGGCTTGGTCCGGGGACCGCGGGTATTTGGGTGAACACACTACATGGACAGATGACAACGGATGTGGTTCAGAGTAGTGTCAAGAGAAGATTTGTCGTTAGGATAAGCAAACCTTCAAAAGGAGTAGATAGAGATCACGATGCAAATGTGTGTTTCCCAATGGGTCCAATAGCTGGATGCATGTTTAGAAGAGTGTTTACTCCACAAATATGCGAATAATGAAAAGAGGGAGTTCAAGAATGTTTTCAGGAAATGATGTAAGCCAAGAACCACAGTCTTTTCTGAGTTTGGCCTGGTCTCTCTGGGTCAAGTCTGCTGCAAACTTCTTCAAAACTCACAGAACTTTGCCACCCCGCACTGCTTCAATTTTCATCCATACAGGCGCCCTGAGTGCTCATCTGCACTCACCTCCAATGTGTGGACTCAGTATGGATTCCAAGTCTCTCATCAGATAGGAATCCCTTCCTCTAAGTTGGCTGTGAACTTCAACACTGACTTAGGCGCAGCCTTGCTCAGTGCACCTGTCATTGCTGTCTGTTCCCCAATGCTTCTGGGATTCTTGGCTTGCACACTGAGCTCCAAGCACCACTTTCATAAGTGTGGCCCCATTTCTAACACCTTCCCTGAAACCGCCTTACAGAATGGCCTTCTGCATAGCCTGAAAGTCTGCAATACCTGCACAGCTTTTTTGCCCTGCAGAGAACGCTGAGGGGCGACTATCCCAAAAGACAGTGTTAGCATCTCTGAGCGCTGTAGCGTGAATGACTTAAAATGCTGAGTGCAATCAAGGGGGTGAGCATTGATGTTTTGATTTCTCCTTTTTCCATTAAGACATGGGGTGGAACCCATGCTAGTCACAGGCCACACCCCTCGCCCAAACCACTGTGGCCCCGCCCATGGAAACACCCTCAGATGTACAGTGGGCCCTACGCCCTCAAGTCAGGCCAAGTGGAGTAAGTGCTTTTTGAAAGTGGAGGGATTTCATCCAGGAGGCATCAGAAGAAGACCCGGCGGCATGGAAGAGGACATGCTTCTGCTGTTCTCAGTGTCCTGGAAAACTAAAGAACAGAATGTTGCCACTGGAAGCAGCGGGTTAGAGCACACCGGGATCCTCTTTCTAGTTACTTCACTGTTGAGTTTTCCAATGTTCCTGGCTGTTGCCTTGCGAGGGTGGTAGTCCCTTTGCATGTGGCTGGCCCAACCAGGCCTGCAGTTGGCGAATTTGACCTCCCTAGCTTCCAAAGGCAGACCTACAGTGTTTTGGGGAGCCTCAACAAAATTAGGGGAAGCTCCAGTATGGGCAAGGGATAGGGGATGGCATGTGGTTTCTGGTTATGGGAGGCCTTCGGGGACCAGGTACTTTTGCTGGGTGTGGGATGGATGGCTTGAGCATTGAGGACACAAGGTCAGGCAGTGGTATTTGGTGCAGGGGCTACTGCAGCTGAGGCACGTTGCATGATTTTGCAAGGTGTCCCTGCATGGGGGCAGGAATGACCCTCGATTGTTCACACAGCAGCTTTCCATGCAAGGTTGGGATGTATAAAGGAAGAGGCATCCCATACCTGGACTTGTATGCTGCACTGCTTTTTCTGACTCCGTGACTTATTTGTGGACGCTGGAAGTTTTTGGTCCCCTGAAGCATGGCTGCGTTGATATGGTTTGAGCCTGGACTTGTGTAAGCCAAGTCAGGGCTGCAGTCCTGTAAGGCTGGTCCCAGCATCAGGTAGTGAGGCCTGCAGTGTGCCCAGAGGTAGAGGGAGTGCATGTGAGTGAAGCTAGGAGAGGGCTGAGGAGGCCAGGAGATGTGCTGGGTTCAGAGGTGATATGGATATCCTCAATAAGAGTAAGAGAGGCACTCTTTGTTGGTGCAGGAGGTAGAGACTGAGGGGTAGCATGATGTTTCTGGGAGTCTTAGTTTGTGCTTGGTACCATCCCTTGGGATCCAGGTAGGGATGGGTGTCTCTGAGTTGGGGAGTGTACAGGGGTGTTGGAAAGGCCATTGCAGGTTGGTTGAAGTATTTTGTGGGAAGCGTAAAGAGACCGGTGTCCAGGGCACCTGAGCATTGTTTTCAAGAAATGTGTTGAAGCCTTGAATTGCATTTTCAATATAGAGAGCATGTACTACTCCTTACATTTTACCAAAACCATATCTGCCTATTGGTAATTGTGTGACTGTATTAAACTGAATTTCTAATTCATGGTGATTTTGCCATTTTACCTTTTCTTATTTCAAAAAATAGGTAACGATTTAATCTTAGGTATAGTGTGTGTGAGTGTATGGGGAAACGCGCAAAATCGTGTGCTTCCACACAGCTAAGGATTCCTTGAGCTGAACGATCAAAATGTGACCTAAAGACTTTTGTATCACTACCTTTTTCTTGTTCATTCTTTCCATTTGACCCATAACCAAAGGTCCCTCCAGTGCTATATGCCAACACGGTGTTCAACATGACCTTTTGGTGACGATATGCGGTACTCTGTGCAATATGTATTCAGGCTCAAGGCCTGTGAGTCCGTTGAGTTTCCCTGAAAAATGTGGGAGATCTGTAAAAAGCCAAGTCGGCTAAGTTGTTGCTTTTTTTCTGTCTGTTTTTCTTTTGAATGACCTCAGCAAACTTTTGATTGTGGCAAAACAGAGGATTTTCCTATATGCATATACGTGGAATATTCACCAACACTAATGAACATTTGTCTTAGATCTTACTCACCCGTCATTGGAAGATGGAAAACAATTGCTCATTAGTCTTTCCTGTGTATTTATTACACTTGTTAATTTTGATGCTGGGACCCAAGCTAGGGAGGTGTAGCTAGAGTTGTGTTTTCCACAAGCCAACTCTGCTCCTTGGCCATGGAGATTGGACAAAGGCTCTGCAGATATATCGGAGGAAATCCAAGCAGGGAGGCCTGGTGTCTCCGAAACTTTAGGTTCTGAGAATCTCACCATTTGCCCCAGGTCTTCCAAATGGTTAAGACTTAATTACCAAGGTAATGGCATTAGCAGGAGGAACCTTTGAAATGGAGTTAGCTCATTTTCGAATATCCCTCACGGATCGACCACAACTCTTCCAGTAGAATACTGAGAGCATAGGAAGTTTTTCCTTGCACTTTGATTATACTCAACCAGCATGCAACTTCAAAAACAGAAATCTCACAGAAATTCACCAGGCACCCATTTCTGACCATGATTTAATGTTGCAATTCCCTGCTTGCAATTCCCTGAGGAGTAAATGTCCACTGGGTGCAAGCCAGGCAATCTAAGGAACAGTGCTATTGCACGCGAGTGAGGTGAGTGTTTGAAATGGAGAGTAAGAGATGATGGAGAGAAGAGATGGGATTTGTGGGGCCACTGGAAGATGCAGCTCTGGCACCTGCTGGTGGTGTCAGGGTGAAACAAAGTAACTGCACATGCATCAACCTTTTGTTTTCTTCATGGAGGTATGTGATCATGCATGGAAAGACTGAATTGGGAAAGGTGGGACAAGAGAGATGAGAAAGTTTTGAAAGTAAGAGTTGTGGCTTGGTCCTGGGACCGCGGGTATGTGGGTGAACACACGACATGGAGAGATGACAACGGATGTGGTTCAGAACAGTGTCAAGAGAAGATTTGTCGTTAGGATAAGCAAACCTTCAACAGGAGTAGATAGAGATCATGATGCAGGTGTGTGTTTCCCAATGCGTCCAATAGCTGGATGCATGTTTGGAAGAGTGTTTACTCCACAAATATGCGAATAATGAAAAGAGGGAGTTCAAGAATGTTTTCAGGAAATGACGTAAGCCAAGAATTACAGTCTTTTCTGAGTCTGGCCTGGTCTCTCTAGGTCAAGTCTGCTGCAAACTTCTTCAAAACTCACAGAACTTTGCCATCCCGCACTGCTTCAATTTCGGTCTATAGCAGGCGCCCTTACTGCTCATTTGCACTCACCTCCAATGTGTGGACCCAGTATCGATTCCATGTCTCTCATCAGATAGGAATTCCTTCCTCTAAGTTGGCTATGAACTTCAACACTGACTTAGGCGCAGCCTTGCTCAGTGCACCTGTCATTGCTGTCCATTCCCCAATGCTTCTGGGATCTTTTGCTCCCCCTCTGAGCTCCAAGCACCACTTTCATAAGTGTGGCCCCATTTCTAACATCTTCCCTGAAACCACCTTACAGAATGGCGTTCTGCATTGCCTGAAAGTCTGCAATACCTGCACAACTTTTGTGCCTTGCAGAGAACCCTAATGAGAGACTATCCCAAAAGACAGTGTTAGCATCTCTGAGCGCTGTAGCGTGAATGACTTAAAATGCTGAGTGCAATCAAGGGGGTGAGCATTGATGTTTTGATTTCTCCTTTTTCCATTAAGACAGGGGGTGGAACCCATGCCAGTCACAGGCCACACCCCTCACGCAAACCACTTTGGCCCCGCCCATGGCCTCACCCTCAGAAGTCCAGTGGGCCCTATGCCCTCAAGTCAGGGAACGTGCAACAAGCACTTTTTGAAAGTGGAGGGATTTCATCCAGGAGGCATCAGAAGAAGACCCGGTAGCATGGAAGAGGACATGCTTCTGCTGTCCTCAGTGTCCCGGAAAACTAAAGAACAAAATGTTGCCACTGGAAGCAGCGGGGGAAGGCACACCGGGATCCTCTTTCTTGTTACATCACTGGTGAGTTTTCCAATGTTCCTGGCCGTGGCCTTGCGACTATGGCAGTCCCCCTTGCATGTGGCTGGTCCAACCAGGCCTGCAGTTGGCGAATTTGACCTACCTGGCTTCCAATGCAGACCTACAGTGTTTTGGGGAGCCTCAGCAAAAGGTGGGGAAGCTCCAGTGTGGGCAATGAATGTGGGAGGGCTTGTGGTTCCTGGTCAAGGGAGGCCTTCACGTATCAGGAACAGTTGCTGGGTGTGGGATGGATGGCTTTAGCATTGAGGACATAAGGTCAGGCAGTAGTTTCTGGTGCAGGGGCTACTGCAGCAGAGGCACGTTGCATGATTTTGCAAGGTGTACGTGCAAGGGGGCAGGAATGGCCCTCGATTGTTCACACACCAGCTTTCCATGCAAGGTTAGGATGTATAGAGAAAGAGGCATCCCAAACCTGGACTGGTGTGCTGAACTGCTTTCTCTGACTCCGTTACTTATTTGTGGACGCTGGAAGCTTTTGGCCTCCTGAAGCATGGCTGCGTTGACCTGGTTTGAGCCTGAACTTGGGTGCGCCGGTAGCAGGGCTACCATCTTGAAAGGCTTATCCCAGCATCAGGTAGTGAGGCCTGCAGTGTGCCCAGAGGTAGGGGAAGTGCATGTAAGTGAAGCTAGGAGAGGGCTGAGGAGGCCAGGAGATATGCTGCGTTCAGAGGTGATATGGATATCCTCAATAAGAGTAAGAGAGGCACTCTTTGTTGGTGCAGGAGGTAGAGACTGAGGGGTAGCATGATGTTTCTGGGAGTCTTAGTTTGTGCTTGGTAACTTCCCTTGGGGTCCAGGTAGGCATGGGTGTCTCTGAGTTGGGGAGTGTGCAGGGGTGTTGGAAAGGCCATTGCAGGTCGGTTGAAGTATTTTGTGGGAAGCGTAAAGAGACCGGTGTCCAGGGCACCTGAGCATTGTTTTCAAGAACTGTGTTGAAGGCTTGAATTGCATTTTCAGTATAGAGAGCATGTGCTACTCCTTACATTATACCAGAATCCATATCCTCCCATTGATAGGTGTGTGACTGTTCAACTATATTTCCAATTCATGGCGATTATGAAATTTTACCTTTTCTTATTTCAAAGATAGGTAACGATTTAATCTTAGATATAGTGTGTGTGAGTGTGTGGGGGAACGCACAAAAGCATGTGCTTCCACACAGTTAAGAATTCCTTGAGCTGAACGATCAAAGTGTGGACCTAAAGACTTTTTGTATCACTACCTTTTTCTTGTTCATTCTTTCCATTTTGACCCATAACCAAAGGTCCCTCCACTGCTATATGCCAACACGGTGTTCAACTTGACCTTTTGGTGACGATATGCGGTATTCTGTGCAATATGTATTCAGGCTCAAGGCTTCTGAGTCCGTTGAGTATACCTTAAAAATGTGGGAAATCGGTAAAATGCCGAGTCTGCTAAGTGGTTGAATTTTTTTCTGTCTGTTTTTCATTTCAATGACTTCAGCAAACTTTTGATTGTGACAAAACAGACGATTTTCCTATATGCATATACGTGGAATATTCACCAACTCTAATGAACATTTGTCGTTGTTCTTACTCACCCATCATTGGAAGATGGAACACAATTGCTCATTAGGCTTTCCTGTGTATTTATTACACTTGTTAATTTTGATGCTGGGACCCAAGCTAGGGAGGTGTAGCTAGAGTTGTTTTTTCCACAAGCCAACTCTGCTCCTTGGCCATGGACATTGGCCAAAGGCTCTGCAGTTATACTGGAGGAAATCCAAGCAGGGAGGCCTGGTGTCTCCAAAGGTTTAGGTTCTGAGAATCTCACCATTTGCCCCAGGTCTTCCAAATGGTTAAGACTTAATTACCAAGGTAATAGCATAAGCAGGAGGAACCTTTGCAATGGAGTTAGCTCATGACAAAATAACCCTCACGGATCGACCACAACCCTTCCAGTAGAATACTGAGAGCATAGGAAGTTTTTCCTTGCACTTTGATTATACTCAACCAGCATGCATGTTCAAAAACAGAAAACTCACAGAAATTCACCAGGCACCCATTTCTGGCCATGATTTGGCCATGATTTGATGTTGCAATTCCCTGCTTGCACATCCCTGAGGAGTAAATGTCCACTGGGTGCAAGCCAGGCAATCTAAGGAACAGTGCTATTGCACGCGAGTGAGGTGAGTGTTTGAAATGGAGAGTAAGAGATGATGGAGAGAAGAGATGGGATTTGTGGGGCCACTGGAAGATCCAGCTGTGGCACCTGCTGGTGGTGTCAGGGTGAAACAAAGTAACTGCACATGCATCAACCTTTTGTTTTCTTCATGGAGGTATGTGATCATGCATGGAAAGACTGAATTGGCAAAGGTGGGACAAGAGAGATGAGAAAGTTTTGAAAGCAAGAGTTGTGGCTTGGTCCTGGGACCTCGGGTATGTGGGTGAACACACGACATGGAGAGATGACAACGGATGTGGTTCAGAAGAGTGTCAAGAGAAGATTTGTCGTTAGGATAAGCAAACCTTCAACAGGAGTAGATAGAGATCACAATGCAGGTGTGTGTTTCCCAATGGGTCCAATAGCTGGATGCATGTTTAGAAGAGTGTTTACTCCACAAATATGCGAATAATGAAAAGAGGGAGTACAAGAATGTTTTCAGGAAATGATGTAAGCCAAGAACCACAGTCTTTTCTGGGTTTGGCCTGGTCTCTCTGAGTCAAGTCTGCTGCAAATTTCTTCAAAACTCACAGAACTTTGCCACCCCGCACTGCTTCAATTTCCATCCATAGCAGGCACCCTGAGTGCTCATCTGCACTCACCTCCAATGTGAGGACCCAGTATGGATTCTAAGTATCTCATCAGATAGGAATCCCTTCCTCTAAGTTGGCTGTGAAGTTCAGCACTGACTTAGGCGCAGCCTTGCTCAGTGCACCTGTCATTGCTGTCCATTCCCCAATGCTTCTGGGATTCTTGGCTTGCCCTCTGAGCTCCAAGCACCACTTTCGTAAGTGTGGCCCCATTTCTAACATCTTCCCTGAAACCGCCTTACAGAATGGCCTTCTGCATAGCCTGAAAGTCTGCAATACCTGCACAGCTTTTGTGCCCTGCAAAGAACCCTGATGGGAGACTATCCCAAAAGACACTGTTATCATCTCTGAGCGCTGTAGCGTGAATGACTTAAAATGCTGAGTGCAATCAAGGGGGTGAGCATTGATGTTTTGATTTCTCCTTTTTCCATTAAGACATGGGGTGGAACCCATGCTAGTCACAGGCCACACCCCTCACCCAAACCACTGTGGCCCTGCCCATGGAAACACCCTCGGTAGTCCAGTGGGCCCTACGCCCTCAAGTCAGGCCAAGTGGAATAATCGCTTTTTGAAAGTGGAGGGATTTCATTCAGGAGGCATCAGAAGAAGACCTGGCGGCATGGAAGAGGACATGCTTCTGCTGTTCTCATTGTCCCTGTAAACTAAAGAACAGAAATTTGCCACTGAAAGCAGCGGGTTAGAGCACACTGGGATCCTCTTTCTACTTACTTCACTGTTGAGTTTTCCAATGTTCCTGGCATTGGCCATGCAAGGGTGATAGTCCCCTTGCATGTGGCTGGCCCAACCAGGCCTGCAGTTGGCGAATTTGACCTACCTTGCTTCCAATGGCAGACCTACAGTGTTTTGGGGAGCCTCAGCAAAATTAGGGGAAGCTCCAGTATGGACAAGGGATACGGGAAGGCATGTGGTTCCTGGTTAGGGGAGGCCTTCGGGAACCAGGTACTTTTGCTGGGTGTGGGATGGATGGCTTGAGCATTGAGGACACAAGGTCAGACAGGCTATTTGGTGCAGGGGCTACTGCACCTGAGGCACATTGCATGATTTTGCAAGGTGTCCCTGCAAGAGGGAAGGAATGACCCTCGATTGTTCACACAGCAGCTTTCCATGCAAGGTTGGGATGTATAAAGGAAGAGGCATCCCAAACCTGGACTGGTGTGCTGCACTGCTCTCTCTGACTCCGTGACTTATTTGTGGACACTGGAAGCTTTTGGCCCCCTGAAGCATGGCTGCATTGACATGGTTTGAGCCTGGACTTGTGTAAGCCAGTAGTCAGGGCTGCAGTCCTGTAAGGCTGGT
>PVKS010027843.1:10998-27181 GCA_004027875.1 Aplodontia rufa
TCAATAAGAGTAAGAGAGGCACTCTTTGTTGGTGCAGGAGGTAGAGACTGAGGGGTAGCATGATGTTTCTGGGAGTCTTAATTTGTGCTTGGTACCTTCCCTTGGGATCCAGGTGGGATGGGTGTCTCTGAGTTGGGGAGTGTGCAGGGGTGTTGGAAAGGCCATTGCAGGTTGGTTGAAGTATTTTGTGGGAAGCATAAAGAGACTGGTGTCCAGGGCACCTGAGCATTGTTTTCAAGAAATGTGTTGAAGGCTTGAATTGCATTTTCAATATAGAGAGCATGTACTACACCTTACATTTTACCTAAACCATATCTGCCTATTGGTAATTGTGTGACTGTATTAAATTGAATTTCTAATTCATGGTGATTTTGACATTTTACCTTTTCTTATTTCAAAGATAGGTAACGATTTAATTTTAGATATAGTGTGTGTGAGTATATGGGGAAACGCGCAAAATCGTGTGCTTCCACACAGCTAAGGATTCCTTGAGCTGAACGATCAAAATGTGACCTAAAGACTTATGTAACACTATCTTTTTCTTGTTCATTCTTTCCCTTTTAACCCATAACCAAAGGTCCCTCCAGTGCTATATGCCAACACGGTGTTCAACATGACCTTTTGGTGACGATATGCGGTATTCTGTGCAATATATATTCAGGCTCAAGGCTTCTGAGTCCGTTGAGTATGCCTTAAAAATGTGGGAAATCCATAAGAAGCCGAGTCTGCCAATGGTTGAATTTTTTTCAGTCTCTTTTTCTTTTGAATGACCTCAGCAAACTTTTGATTGTGGCAAAACAGGATTTTCCTATATGCATATACGTGAAATATTCACCAACTTTAATGATCATTTTTCTTAGTTCTTACTCATCCTTCAATGGAAGATGGAACACAATTGCTCATTTGACTTTCCTGTGTATTTATTACACTTGTTAATTTTGATGCAGGGATTCAAGCTAGGGAGGTGTATCTGGAGTTGTGTTTTCCACAAGCCAACTCTGCTCCTTGGCTTGGAGCTTGGCCAAAGGCTCTGCAGATATCCCGGAGGAAATCCAAGCAGGGAGGCCTAGTGTTTCGGAAGGTTTAGTTTCTGAGAATCTCACCATTTGCCCCAGGTCTTCCAAATGGTTAAGACTTAATTATCAAGGTAATGGCATTAGCAGGAGGAACTTTTGAAATGGAGTTAATTCATGACAGAATGTCCCTCACTAATCGACCACAACCCTTCCAGAGGAAAACTGAGGGCATAGGAATTTTTTCCTTGCACTTTAATTATACTCAACCAGCATGCATGTTCAAAAACAGAAATCTCACAGACATTCTCCAGGCACCCATTTCTGACCATGATTTGATGTTGCAATTCCCTGCTTCCAAATCCCTGAGGAGTAAATGTCCACTGGGTGCAAGCCAGGCAATCTAAGGAACAGTGCTATTGCACGTGAGTGAGGTGAGTGTTTGAAATGGAGAGTAAGATAGGATGGAGAGAAGAGATGGGATTTGTGGGGCCACTGGAAGATGCAGCTGTGGCACCTGCTGGTCGTGTCAGGGTGAAACAAATAATTACACATGCATCAACCTTTTGTTTTCTTCATGGAGGTATGTGATCATGCATGGAAAGACTGAAATGGGAAAGGTGGGACAAGAGATGAGAAAGTTTTGAAGTCAAGTGTTGCAGCTTGGTCTTGGTATCGCAGGTACGTGAGTAAAGACACTATGTGGACAGATGACAACGGATGTGTTTCAGAAGAGTGTCAAGACAAGAATTGTCATTAGGATAAGCAAACCTTCAATAAGAGTAGATAGAGATCACGATGCAGGTGTGTGTTTCCCAATAGGTCCAATAGCTGGATGCATGTTTGGAAGAGTGTTTAGTCCACAAATATGTGAATAATGAAAAGAGGGAGTTCAAGAATGTTTTCAGGAAATGATGTAAGCCAAGCACCACAGTCTTTTCTGAGTTTGGCCTGGTCCCTCTGGGTCAAGTCTGCTGCAATCTTCATCAAAAATCACAGAAATTGGCCACTCCGGACGGCTTTCCTTTCACTCCATAACATGTGCCCTCAGTGCCCATCTGCACTCACCTCCAATGTATGGACCTAGTATGGAATCCATGTCTCTCATCAGATTGAAATTCCTTCCTCTAAATTGGCTGTGAACTTCAACACTGACTTAGGCGCAGCCTTGCTCAGTGCACCTGTCATTGCTGTCCATTCCCCAATGCTTCTGGGATTCTTGGCTCGCCCTCTGAGCTCCAAGCACCACTTTCGTAAGTGTGGCCCCATTTCTAACATCTTCCCTGAAACCACCTTACAGAATGGCCTTCTGTGTAGCCTGAAAGTCTGCAATACCTGCACAGCTTTTGTGCCCTGCAGAGAACCCTGAGGGGTAACTATGCCAAAAGACACTGTGAGCATCTCTGGGTGCTGTAGCGTGTATGAATTAAAATGCTGAGTGCAATCAAGGGGTTGTGCATCGATGTTCTGATTTCTCCTTTTTCCATTGAGACAGGGGGTGGAACCCATGCCAGTCACAGGCCACACCCCTCGCCCCAAGCCACTGTGGCCCCAATCATGGCCACACTCCCGGATGTCCAGTGGGCCCTAGGCCCTCAACTCAGGGCACGTGGAACAAGCACTTTTGGAAAGTGGAGGGATTTCATTCAGGAGGCATCAGAAGAAGACCTGGCGGCATGGAAGAGGACATGCTTCTGCTGTCCTCAGTGTACCGGAAAACTAAAGAACAGAATGTTGCCACTGGAAGCAGCGGGAGAGGGCATGCTAGGATCCTCTTTCTTGTTACTTCACTGGTGAGTTTTCCAATGTTCCTGGCCGTGGCCTTGCGAGGGTGGCAGTCCCCATTGCATGTGGCTGGCCCAACCAGGCCTGCAGTTGGCAAATATGACCTACCTGGCTTCCAATGGCAGACCTACAGGGTTTTGGGGAGCCTCAGCAAAAGGTGGGGAAGCTCCAGTGTGGGCAATGAATGTGGGAGGGCTTGTGGTTCCTGGTCAGGGGAGGCCTTCATGTACCAGGAACAATTGCTGGGTGTGGGATGAATGGCTTGAGCATTGAGGACATAAGGTCAGGCAGTGGTTTCTGGTGCAGGGGCTACTGCAGCAGAGGCACGTTGCATGATTTTGCAAGGTGTACCTGCAAGGGGGCAGGAATGGCCCTCGGTTTTTCACACAGCAGCCTTCCATGCAAGGTTGGGATGTATAGAGGAAGAGGCATCCCAAACCTGGACTGGTGTGCTGTACTGTTTTCTCTGACTCCGTGACTTATTTGTGCACGCTGGATGTTTTTGGCCTCCTGAAGCATGGCTGCGTTGACCTGGTTTGAGCGTGGACTTGGGTGCGCCGGTAGCCAGCGCTGCCGACCTGAAAGGCTGGTCCCAGCATCAGGTAGTGAGGCCTGCAGTGTGCCCAGAGGTAGAGGGAGTGCATGTGAGTGAAGCTAGGAGAGGGCTGAGGAGGCCAGGAGATATGCTGGGTTCAGAGGTGATATGGATAGCCTCAATAAGAGTAAGAGAGGCACTCTTTGTTGGTGCAGGAAGTAGAGACTGAGGGATAGCATGATGTTTCTGGGAGTCTTAGTTTGTGCTTGGTACCTTCCCTTGGGGTCCAGGTAGGGATGGGTGTCTCTGAGTTGGGGAGTGTGCAGGGGTGTTGGAAAGGCCATTGCAGGTTGGTTGAAGTATTTTGTGTTAAGCGTAAAGAGACCGGTGACCAGGGCACCTGAGCATTATTTTCAAGACATGTGTTGAAGCCTTGAATTGCATTTTCAATATAGAGAGCATGTACTGCACCTTATATTTTACCATAATCCATATTCTCCTATTAGTATGTGTGTGACTGTATTAAACTATATTTCCAATTCATGGCGATTTTGAAATTTTACCTTTTCTTATTTCAAAGATAGGTAACGATTTAATTTTAGATATAGTGTGTGTGAGTGTGTGGGGGAACGCGCAAAAGCATGTGCTTCCACACAGTTAAGGATTCCTTGAGCTGAACAATAAAAATGTGGACCTAAAGACTTTTTGTAACACTAACTTTTTCTTGTTCATTCTTTCCATTTTGACCCATAACCAAAGGTCCCTCCACTGCTATATGTCGGCACGGTGTGCAACATGACATTTTGGTGACGATATGCGGTATTCTGTGCAATATGTATTCAGGCTCAAGGCCTCTGAGTCCGTTGAGTTTCCCTTAAAAATGTGGGAAATCTGTAAAAAGCCTAGTCTGCTAAGTTATTGCTTTTTTTCTGTCTGGTTCCATTTGAGAGACTTCAGCAACCTTTTGATTGTGGCAAAACAGAGGATTTTTCTGTATGCATATACGTGGAATTTTCACCAACTCTAATGAACATTTGTCTTTGTTCTTACTCAACCGTCATTGGAAGATGGAACACAATTGCTCATTAGGCTTTCCGGTTTGTTTTTCACACTTTTTAATTTTGATGCTGGGACCCAAGCTAGGGAGGTGTATCTAGAATTGTGTTTTCCACAAGCTAACTCTGCTCCTTGGCCATGGAGATTGGCCAAAGGCTCTGCAGATATATCGGAGGAAATCCAAGTAAGAAGGCCTGGTGTCTCCGAAGGTTTAGGTTCTGAGAATGTCACCATTTGCCCCAGGTCTTCCAAATGGTTAAGACTTAATTACCAATGTAATGGCATTAGCAGGAGGAATCTTTGAAATGGAGTTAGTTCATGACAGAATATCCTTCACGGATCGACCACAACCCTTCCAATAGAATACTGAGAGCATAAGAAGTTTTTCCTTTCACTTTGATTATACTCAACCAGCATGCATGTTCAAAAACAGAAAACTCACAGAAATTCACCAGGCACCCTTTTCTGGCCATGATTTGATGTTGCAATTCCCTGCTTGCAAATCCCTGAGGAGTAAATGTCCACTGGGTGCAAGCCAGGCAATCTAAGGAACAGTGCAATTACACGCGAGTGAGGTGAGTGTTTGAAATGGAGAGTAAGAGATAATGGAGAGAAGAGATGGGATTTGTGGGGCCACTGGAAGATCCAGCTGTGGCACCTGCTGGTGGTGTCAGGGTGAAACAAAGTAACTGCACATGCATCAACCTTTTGTTTTCTTCATGGAGGTATGTGATCATGCATGGAAAGACTGAATTGGGAAAGGTTGGACAAGAGAGATGAGAAAGTTTTGAAATCAAGAGTTGTGGCTTGGTCCTGGGGCCACGGGTATGTGGGTGAACACGCTACATGGAGAGATGACAACGGATGTGGTTCAGAAGAGTGTCAAGAGAAGATTTGTCATTAGGATAAGCAAACCTTCAACAGAAGTAGATAGAGATCACGATGCAGGTGTGTGTTTCCCAATGGGTCCAATAGCTGGATGCATGTTTGGAAGAGTGTTTACTCCACCAATATGCGAATAATGAACAAAGGGAGTTCAAGAATATTTTCAGGAAATGATGTAAGCCAAGAACCACAGTCTTTTCTGGGTTTGGCCTGGTCTCTCTGGGTCAAGTCTGCTGCAAACTTCTTCAAAACTCACAGAATTTTGCCACCCCGAACTGCTTCAATTTCCGTCCATAGCAGGCACTCTGAGTGCTCATCTGCACTCACTTCCAATGTGTGGACCCAGTATGGATTCCATGTCTCTCATCAGATAGGAATTCTTTCCTCTAATTTGGCTGTGAACTTCAATACTGACTTAGGCGCAGCCTTGCTCAGTGCACCTGTCATTGCTGTCCATTCCCCAATGCTTCTGGGATTCTTGGCTCGCCCTCTGAGCTCCAAGCACCACTTTCGTAAGTGTGGCCCCATTTCTAACATCTTCCCTGAAACCGCCTTACAGAATGGCCTTCTGCATAGACTGAAAGTCTCCGATACCTGCACAGCTTTTGTGCCCTGCAGAGAACCCTGATGGGAGACTATCCCAAAAGACACTGTTAGCATCTCTGAGCGCTGTAGCGTGTATGAATTAAAATGCTGAGTGTAATCAAGGGGGTGAGCATTGATGTTTTGATTTCTCCTTTTTCCATTAAGACAGTGGGTGGAACCCATGCCAGTAACAGGCCACAACCCTCGCCCCAAGCCACTGTGACCCCGCCCATGGCCACACCCTCAAATGTTCAGTGGGCCCTAGGCCCTCACCTCAGGGCACGTGGAACAAGCACTTTTTGAAAGTGGAGGGATTTCATCCAGGAGGCATCAGAAGAAGACCCGGCAGCATGGAAGAGGACATGCTTCTGCTGTCCTCAGTGTCCCGGAAAACTAAAGAACAGAATGTTGCCACTGGAAGCAGCGAGGGTGGGCACACCTGGATCTTCTTTCTTGTTACTTCACTGGTGAGTTTTCCAATGTTCCTGGCCGTGGCCTTGCGAGGGTGGCAGTCCCCCTTGCATGTGCCTGGCCCAACCAGGCCTGCATTTGGCGAATTTGGCCTACCTGGCTTCCAATGGCAGACCTACAGGGTTTTGGGGAGCCTCAGCAAAAGGTGGGGAAGCTCCAGAGTGGGCAATAAATGGGGGAGGGCTTGTGGTTCCTGGTCAGGGGAGGCCTTCACGTACCAGGAACAGTTGCTGGGTGTGGGATGGATGGCTTGAGCATTGAAGACATAAGGTCAGGCAGTGGTTTCTGGTGCAGGGGCCTACTGCAGCAGAGGCACCTTGCATGATTTTGCAAGGTGTACCTGCAAGGGGGCAGGAATGGCCCTGGATTGTTCACACACCAGCTTTCCATGCAAGGTTGGGATGTATAGAGGAAGAGGCATCCCAAACCTGGACTGATGTGCTGAACTGCTTTCTCTGACTCCGTGACTTATTTGTGGACGCTGGAAGCTTTTGGCCCCCTGAAGCATGGCTGCATTGACATGGTTTGAGCCTGGACTTGTGTAAGCCAGTAGTCAGGGCTGCAGTCTTGTAAGGCTGGTCCCAGCATCAGGTAGTGTGGCCTGCAGTGTGCCCAGAGGTAGAGGGAGAGCATGTGAGTGAAGCTAGGAGAGGGCTGAGGAGGCCATTAGAGGTGCTTGGTTCAGAGGCGATATGGATATCCTCAATAAGAGTAATATAGGCACTCTGTTGGTGCAGGAGGTAGAGACTGAAGGGTAGCATGATGTTTCTGGGAAACTTATTATGTGCTTGATACCTTCCCTTGGGATCCAGGTAGGGATGGGTATCTCTGAGTTGGGGAGTGTGCAGGGGTGTTGGAAAGGCCATTGCAGGTTGGTTGAAGTATTTTGTGGGAAGCGTAAAGAGACCGGTGTCCAGGGCACCTGAGCATTGTTTTCAAGAAATGTGTTGAAGGATTGAATTGCATTTTCAATATAGAGAGCATGTACTACTCCTTACATTTTACTAAAACCCATATTCTCCTATTGGTAATTGTGTGACTGTATTAAACTGAATTTCTAATTCATGGTGATTTTGACATTTTACCTTTTCTTATTTCAAAGATAGGTAAAGATTTAATCTTAGATATAGTGTGTGTGAGTGTGTGGGGAAACGCGCAAAATCGTGTGCTTCCACACAGCTAAGGATTCCTTGCGCTGAACGATCAAAATGTGACCCTAAAGACTTTTGTAACACTATCTTTTTCTTGTTCATTCTTTCCATTTTGACCCATAACCAAAGGTCCCTCCACTGCTATATGCCGGCACGGTGTTCAACATGACCTTTTGGTGACGATATGCGGTATTCTGTGCAATATGTATTCAGGCTCAAGGCTTCTGGGTCCGTTGAGTATGCCTTAAAAATGTGGGAAATCCATAAAATTCCGAGTCTGCAAAGTGGTTGAATTTTTTTCTGTCTGTTTGTCATTTGAATGACCTCAGCAAACTTTTGATTGTGGCAAAAGAGAGGATTTTCCTATATGCATATACGTGGAATATTCACCAACTGTAATGATCATTTGTCTTAGTTCTTACTCATCCTTCAATGGAAGATGGAACACAAATGCTCATTTGACTTTCCTGTGTATTTATTACACTTGTTAATTTTGATGCGGGGACTCAAGCTAGGGAGGTGTATCTGGAAGAGTGTTTTCCACAAGCCAACTCTGCTCCTTGGCTTGGAGCTTGGCCCAAGGCTCTGCAGATATCTCGGAGGATATCCAAGCAGGGAGGCCTAGTGTCTTGGAAGGTTTAGTTTCTGAGAATCTCACCATTTGCCCCAGGTCTTCCAAATGGTTCAGACTTAATTACCAAGGTCATGGCATTAGCAGGAGGAACCTTTGAAATGGAGTTAGTTCATGACAGAATGTCCCTCACGGATCCACCACAACCCTTCCCGAGGTAAACTGAGGGCATAGGAATTTTTTCCTTGCACTTTGATTGTACTCATCCAGCATGCATGTTCAAAAACAGAAATCTCACAGAAATTCACCAGGCACTCATTTTTGACCATGATTTGATGTTGCAATTCCTTGCTTGCAAATCCCTGAGGAGTAAATGTCCACTGGGTGCAAGCCAGGCAATCTAAGGAACAGTGCTATTGCATGCGAATGAGGTGAGTGTTTGAAATGGAGAGTAAGATAGGATGGAGAGAAGAGATGGGATTTGTGGGGCCACTGGAAGATGCAGCTGTGGCACCTGCTGGTGGTGTCAGGGTGAAACAAAGTAATTGCACATGCATCAACCTTTTGTTTTCTTCATGGAGATATGTGATCATGCATGGAAAGACTGAAATGGGAAAGGTGGGACAAGAGAGATGAGAAAGTTTTGAAGTCAATTGTTGTTGCTTGGTCTTGGTACCACAGGTACGTGAGTAAAGACACTACGTGGACAGATGACAACGGATTTTTTTCAGAAGAGTGTCAAGAAAAGAATTGTCATTAGGATAAGCAAACCTTCAACAGAAGTAGATAGAGATCACGATGCAGGTGTGTGTTTCTCATTGGGTCCATTAGCTGGATGCATGTTTGGAAGAGTGTTTAGTCCACAAATATGTGAATAATGAAAAGAGGGTGTTCAAGAATTTTTTCAGGAAATGATATAAGACAAGCACCACAGTCTTTTCTGAGTTTGGCCTGGTCTCTCTGGGTCAAGTCTGCTGCAATCTTCATCAAAAATCACAAAAATTGGCCACTCCAGACGGCTTTCCTTTCACTCCATAACATGTGCCCTCAGTGCCCATCTGCACTCACCTCCAATGTATGGACCCAGTATGGATTCCATGTCTCTCATCAGATAGGAATTCCTTCCTCTAAGTTGGCTGTGAACTTCAATACTGACTTAGGCGCAGCCTTGCTCAGTGCACCTGTCATTGCTGTCCATTCCCCAATGCTTCTGGGATTCTTGGCTCGCCCTCTGAGCTCCAAGCACCACTTTCGTAAGTGTGGCCCCATTTCTAACATCTCCCCTGAAACCGCCTTACAGAATGGCCTTCTGCGTAGCCTGAAATTCTGCAATACCTGCACAGCTTTTGTGCCCTGCACTGAACCCTGAGGGACGACTATCCCAAAAGACATTGTGAGCATCTCTGGGTGCTGTAGCGTGTATGAATTAAAATGCTGAGTGCAATCAAGGGGGTGTGCATTGATGTTCTGATTTCACCTTTGTCCATTGAGGCAGGGGGTGGAAACCATGCCAATCAGAGGCCACACCCCTCACACCAAGCCACTGTGGCCCCGCCCATGGCCACACCCTCGAATGTCCAGTGGGCCCTAGGCCCTCAAGTCAGGGCACGTTGAACAAGCGCTTTTTGAAAGTGGAGGGATTTCATCCAGGAGGCATCAGAAGAAGACCCGGTGGCATGGAAGAGGACATGCTTCTGCTGTGCTCAGTGTCCTGGAAAACTAAAGAACAGAATGTTGCCACTGGAAGCAGCGGAGGAGGGCACACCGGGATCCTCTTTCTTGTTACTTCACTGGTGAGTTTTCCAATGTTCCTGGCCGTGGCCTTGCGACTATGGCAGTCCCCCTTGCATGTGGCTGGCCCAACCAGGCCTGCTGTTGGCAAATTTGACCTACCTGGCTCCCAATGGCAGACCTACAGGGTTTTGGGGAGCCTCAGCAAAAGGTGGGGAAGCTCCAGTGTGGGCTATGGATGTGGGCGGGCTTGTGGTTCCTGGTCAGGGGAGGCCTTCAGGTACCAGGAACAATTGCTGGGTGTGGGATGGATGGCTTGAGCATTGAGGACATAAGGTCAGGCAGTGGTTTCTGGTGCAGGGTCTACTGCAGCAGGGGCACGTTGCATGATTTTGCAAGGTGTACCTGCAAGGGGGCAGGAATGGCCCTCGATTGTTCACACACCAGCTTTCCGTGCAAGGTTGGGATGTATAGAGGAAGAGGCATCCCAAACTTGGACTGGTGTGTTGCACTGTTTACTCTGACTCCGTGACTTATTTGTGGACGCTGGAAGTTTTTGGCCTTCTGAAGCATGGCTGCGTTGACATGGTTTGAGCGTGGACTTGGGTGCGCCGGTAGCCAGAAATGCCGTCCTGTAAGGCTGGTCCCAGCATCAGGTAGTGTGGCCTGCAGTGTGCCCAGAGGTAGAGGGAGTGCATGTGAGTGAAGCTAGGAGAGGGCTGAGGAGGCCAGGAAATGTGCTGGGTTCAGAGGTGATATGGATATCCTCAATAAGAGTAAGAGAGGCACTCTTTGTTGGTGCAGGAGGTAGAGACTGAGGGGTAGCATGATGTTTCTGGGAGTCTTAGTTTGTGCTTGGTATCTTCCCATTGGGTCCAGGTAGGGATGGGTGTCTCTGAGTTGCGGAGTTTGCAGGGGTTTTGGAAAGGCCATTGCAGGTCGGTTGAAGTATTTTGTGGGAAGCGTAAAGAGACTGGTGTCCAGGGCACCTGAGCATTGTTTTTAAGAAATGTGTTGAAGGCTTGAATTGCATTTTCAATATAGAGAGCATGTACTACTCCTTACATTTTACCAAAACACATATCCGCCTATTGGTAGGTGTGTGACTGTATTAAACTACATTTCTAATTCATGGCGATTTTGAAATTTTACCTTTTCTTATTTCAAAAATAGGTAACGATTTAATCTTAGATATAGTGTGTGTGAGTGTGTGGGGGAACGCGCAAAAGCATGTGCTTCCACACAGTTAAGGATTCCTTGAGCTGAACGATCAAAATGTGGACCTAAAGACTTTTTGTAACACTACCTTTTTCTTGTTCATTCTTTCCATTTTGACCCATTACCAAAGGTCCCTCCACTGCTATATGTCGGCACGTTGTGCAATATGACATTTTGATAACTATATGCGGTATTCTGTGCAATATGTGTTCAGGCTCAAGGCCTCTGAGTCCGTTGAGTTTCCCTTAAAAATGTGGGAGATCTGTAAAAAGCCAAGTCTGCTAAGTTGTTGCTTTTTTTCTGTCTGTTTCCATTTGAGAGACTTCAGTAACCTTTTGATTGTGGCAAAACAGAGGATTTTCCTATATGCATATACGTGGAATATTCACCAACTCTAATGAACATTTGTCTTAGTTCTTACTCACCTGTCATTGGAAGATGGAACACAATTGCTCATTAGGCTTTCCTGTGTATTTATTACACTTTTTAATTTTGATGCTGGGACCCAAGCTAGGAAGGTGTATCTAGAGTTGTGTTTTCCACAAGCCAACTCTGCTCTTTGGCCATGGAGATTGGCCAAAGGCTCTGCAGATATATCGGAAGAGAGCCAAGCAGGGAGGCCTGGTGTCTCTGAAGTTTTAGGTTCTGAGAATGTCACCATTTGCCCCAAGTCTTCCAAATGGTTAAGACTTAAGTACCAAGGTAATGGCATTAGCAGGAGGAACCTTTGAAATGGAGTTAGCTCATGACAGAATATCCCTCACGGATCGACCACAAACCTTCCAGTAGAATACTGAGAGCACAGGAAGTTTTTCTTTGCACTTTGATTATACTCAACCAGCATGCATGTTCAAAAACAGAAAGCTCACAGAAATTCACCAGGCACCCATTTCTGGCCATGATTTGATGTTGCAATTCCCTGCTTGCAAATCCCTGAGGAGTAAATGTCCACTGGGTGCAAGACAGGCAATCTAAGGAACAGTGCTATTGCACGCGAGTGAGGTGAGTGTTTGAAATGGAGAGTAAGATAGGATGGAGAGAAGAGATGGGATTTGTGGGGCCACTGGATGATGCAGCTGTGGCACCTGCTGGTGGTGTCAGGGTGAAACAAAGTAATTGCACATGCATCAACCTTTTGTTTTCTTCATGGAGATATGTGATCATACATGGAAAGACTGAATTGGGAAAGGTGGGACAAGAGAGATGAGAAAGTTTTGAAATCAAGAGTTGTGGCTTGGTCCTGGGACCGCGTGTATGTGGGTGAACACACTACATGGACAGATGACAACGGATGTGGTTCAGAACAGTGTCAAGAGAAGATTTGTCGTTAAGATAAGCAAACCTTCAACAGGAATAGATAGAGATCACAATGCAGGTGTGTGTTTCCCAATGGGTCCTAAATCTGGATGCATGTTTGGAAGAGTGTTTACTCCACAAATATGCGAATAATGAAAAGAGGGAGTTCAAGAATGTTTTCAGGAAATGATGTAAGACAAGCACCACAGTCTTTTCTGAGTTTGGCCTGGTTTCTCTGGGTCAAGTCTGCTGCAAACTTCTTCAAAACTCACAGAACTTTGCCACCCCGCACTGCTTCAATTTCCGTCCATAGCAGGCGCCCTTACTGCTCATCTGCTCTCACCTCCAATGTGTGGACCCAGTATGGATTCCATGTCTCTCATCAGATAGGAATTCCTTCCTCTAAGTTGGCTGTGAACTTCAACACTGACTTAGGCGCAGCCTTGCTCAGTGCACCTGTCATTGCTGTCCATTCCCCAATGCTTCTGGGATTCTTGGCTCGCCCTCTGAGCTCCAAGCACCACTTTTGTCAGTGTGGCCCATTTCTAACATCTTCCCTTAAACCGCCTTACAGAATGGCCTTCTGCATAGCCTGAAAGTCTGCAATACCTGCACAGCTTTTGTGCCCTGCAAAGAACCCTGAGGGGGGAATATCCCAAAAGACGCTGTTAGCATCTCTGAGCGCTGAAGCATGAATGACTTAAAATGCTGAGTGCAATCAAGGGGGTGAGCATTGATGTTTTGATTTCTCCTTTTTCCATTAAGACAGGGGGTGGAACCCATGCCAGTAACAGGCCACACACCTCACCCAAAACACTGTGGCCCCGCCCATAGCCAAACCCTCGGATGTCCAGTGGGCCCTTGGCCCTCAATTCAGGGCACATGGAACAAGTGCTTTTTGAAAATGGAGGAATTTCATCCAGGAGTCTTCAGAAGAAGACCCGGCGGCATGGAAGAAGACATGCTTCTGCTGCCCGCAATGTCCCGGAAAACTAAAGAACAGAATGTTGACACTGGAAGCAGCTGGGGAGGGCACAGCATGACCCTCTTTCTTGTTACTTCACTGGTGAGTTTTCCAATGTTCCCGGCCGTGGCCATGAGAGGGTGGCAGTCCCCCTTGCGTGTGGGTGGCCCATCCAAGCCTGCAGTTGGCGAATTTGACTTACTTGGCTTACAAGGGCAGACCTACAGGGTCTTGGGAAGCCTCAGGAAAGGTAGGGAAGCTCCAGTGTGAACAAGGGATGGGGGACGGCGTGTGGTTCCTGGTCATGGGAGGCCTTCTGGGACCAGGAACAGTTGCTGGTTGTGGGATGAATGTATTGAGCATTGAGGACACAAGGTCATTCAGTGGTTGCTGGTGCAAGGGCTACTGCAGCAGGGGCACCTTGCATGGTTTTGCAAGGTGAACCTGCAAGTGGGAAGGAATGGCCCACCATTGTTCACACAGCAGCTTTCAATGCAAGGTTGGATTGTATAGAGGAAGAGGCATCCCAAACCTGGACTGGTGTGCTGCACTGTTTTCCCTGACTCCGTGACTTATTTGTGGACGCTGGAAGTTTTTGGCCTCCTGAAGCATGGCTGCATTGACCTGAATTGAGCCTGGACTTATGTGCACCAGTAGCCGGGGCTGCTGGCCTGTAAGGCTGGTCCCAGCATCAGGTAGTGAGGCCTGTAGTGTGCCCAGAGGTAGAGGGAGTGCATGTGAGTGAATCTAGGAGAGGGCTGAGGAGGCCAGGAGAGGTGCTGTGTTCAGAGGCGATATGGATAGCCTCAATAATTGTAAGAGAGGCACTCTTTGTGCAGGAGGTAGAGACTGAGAGGTAGCATGATGTTTCTGGGAGTCTTAGTTTGTGCTTGGTACCTTCCCTTGGGATCCAGGTAGGGATGGGTGTCTCTGAGTTAGGGAGTTTACAGGGGTGTTGGAAAGGCCATTGCAAGTTGGTTGAAGTATTTTGTGGAAAGCGTAAAGAGACCGGTGTCCAGGGCACCTGAGCATTATTTTCAAGAAATGTGTTGAAGGATTGAATTGCATTTTCAATAGAGAGAGCATGTACTACTCCTTACATTTTACCAAAACCCATATCCGCCTATTGGTAGGTGTGTGACTGTATTAAACTGTATTTCTAATTCATGGTGATTTTGACATTTTACCTTTTCTTATTTCAAGGATAAGTAACGATTTAATCTTAGATATAGTGTGTGTGAGTGTGTGGGGGAACGCACAAAATCGTGTGCTTCCACACAGCTAAGGATTCCTTGCGCTGAACGATCAAAATATGACCCTAAAGACTTTTGTAACAGTACCTTTTGTTTGTTCATTCTTTCCATTTTGACCCATAACCAAAGATCCCACCACTGCTATATGTCGTCACGGTGTGCAACATGACATTTTGGTGACGATATGCGGTATTCTGTGCAATATGTGTTCAGGCTCAAGGCCTCTGAGTCCGTTGAGTTTGCCTTAAAAATGTGGGAGATCCGTAAAAAGCCAAGTCTCCTAGTTGTTGCTTTTTTTTCTGTTTCCATTTGAGTGACTTCAGCAAACTTTTGATTGTGTCAAAACACATGATTTTCCTATATGCATATACGTGGAATATTCACCAAATGTAATGATCATTTGTCTTAGTTCTTATTAATTCTTCATTAGAAGATGGAACACAATTGCTCATTTGATTTTCCTGTGTATTTATTTCACATTTTAATTTTGATGCTGGGACCCAAGCTAGGGAGGTGTAGCTGGAGGTGTGTTTTCCCCAAGCCAACTCTGCTCCTTGGTCATGGAGCTTGGCCAAAGGCTCTGCAGATATCTCTGAGGAGATTCTGGCAGGGAGGCATGGTGTCTCCGAAGGTTTAGGTTCTGAGAATCTCACCATTTGCCCCGGGTCTTTCAAATGGTTAAGACTTAATTAGCAAGGTAATGGTTTTAGCAGGAGGAATCTTTGAAATGGAGTCAGTTCATGACAGAATGTCCCTCATGGATCAACCACCACCCTTCCAGAAGAAAACTAAGGGCATATGAAGTTTTTCCTTGCACTTTGATTATACTCAATCAGCATGCATGTTCAAAAACAGAAAGCTTACAGAAATTCACCAGGCACACATTTCTGGCCATGATTTGATGTTGCAATTCCCTGCTTGCAAATCCCTGAGGAGTAAATGTTCACTGGGTGCAAGGCAGGCAATCTAAGGAACAGTGCTATTGCACGTGAGTGAGGTGAGTGATTGAAATGAAGAGTAAGAGGTGATGGAGAGAAGAGATGGTATTTGTGGGACCACTGGAAGATGCAGCTGTGGCACCTGCTGGTGCTGTCAGGGTGAAACAAAGTAACTACACATGCATCAACCTTTTGTTTTCTTCATAGAGGTATGTGATCATGCATGGAAAGACTGAATTGGGAATGGTGGGACAAGAGAGATGAGAAAGTTTTGAAATCAAGAGTTGTGGCTTGGTCCTGGGACCACAGGTACATGGGTGAACACACTACGTGGACAGATGACAACGGATGTGATTCAGAAGAGTGTCAAGAGATGATTTGTCATTAGGATAAGCAAACCTTCAACAGGAGTAGATAGAGATCACGATGCAGGTGTGTGTTTCCCAATGGGTCCTAAATCTGGATGCATGTTTGGAAGAGTGTTTACTCCACAAAGATGTGAATAATGAAAAGAGGCGTCCTGTGGTAAACAGCAGGATGTGGCATTCTGGGGAAGATAGCAGATGAGGGGAGTCCTGGGGTAGACAGCATGTGGGGGATGTCCTGGTTTAAAGAGAGTGGGGTGCATCCTGTTGGACACAGCAGTTGGGTGGTGTCCTGGGTTAGAAAGCAGTGGGAGAGTGGTGGGGTGGAGAGCATGTCAGGGGCATTCTGGGGAAGACAGGGTTTGA
>PVKS010027844.1:0-27086 GCA_004027875.1 Aplodontia rufa
TCTTACCAAAACAGGGTAGCTGCAGGTAAAATGAAGTGTTTCTCCACAGTGCCCTGATAATGCACATGTGGGGGTAACAGCTGGTCTGGGGATATTAATAGCCAGTCATTGTCATTGTACCTGGCTAGGGATCACAGTCTAAGACTACAACTGGTGCAGCTGAAGAGGTTCTTGTCAGAGTCTTCTGAGCCATAGAAATGACAGAACAATCATTTTAGACACACAGCACACTAGTCTTCATGAAATTTCTGAGATGGTCAGAAAGGCTACGTGATGTATTCAGGAAAATCAAATTATTTTATGCGGTCTCCCAACTATTTGGTCCTTGTTTGTATTATCTTAACAATAAGTGTATTTATTGTAAAGAAAAACAAAATAGAAGAGATTTTTGAATAAGAAAAGCATAGGGCTAAACATTGGTATTTGAATATGTATAAATACAGTGTGATTTAAGTACATAAAATGTAAAACTAAGACATTAATTCCAAGTGAAATAAGGATCTTGTTATGAAAAAATAAAGAGTTGGTGAAGAATATTTTGAAAGGTAACAGAATTAGACTTGTATGAAAGGCCTATTATACACCCCACATAAAATATGCTGCAAAATTTCTTTTACTCCCTTTCCTTCCTTTCCCTTCCTGTCCATTCCATTCTTTTATACCCTTCTGTTTCTTTTTCTCCTGTTTCTTTCATTTGCTTTCACAAAGATTCACAAAGATGTATACAATTATCAAGGTTACAAAACTGAGAAGAAAGAGCCTTCATAAAGCTGTTGCTACACTCAGGGAGGGATAAAACATCTTCATATATCATTTAAAGATAAGGTCAAAAGGGTCTACAGAGTAAATGTAGAAAAGTGTGATGAGTATTATGGGTGGAAGAGATTTCATGGTTCTAGAAACAGGGAAGGTGCAGGTGGAAGCAGAACTGGGGGAGGTCTCCTTGGAGGGAAGAGTGGAAGCAGAATCCACAGGATCCGGAAATGAGACGGATCAAGTGGGCAAGAGTGAGGTGGAGGCAAAGAGGCCTGCAGCTCTTCCGTTATTTTTGCTGGTTCATCAGAGTCAGGAAAACCTTGTGGATGAATGTACCATCCCTCTCAGGGAAGCCTCTCTTCTTACTCCACTCCAACTGTGAAATTGAACACTATTATTGATTCCCCAAAGAAAATCTGCCCCATTATCCAGTATTGAGAAGCAGGCATTTTACTTGTGGTTCTCTGTGTGCCCCTAGAGCATGTGGGATGTGGAAGGTGGTTACAGGCTGTATTAATCACTTTTGTGTTGCTGTAACAAAACACTTGAACAACTTAAAAAGAGGAAATGTTTATTCTGGCTTACAGTTCCAGAGGTTTCAGTCCATGGTCACTTGATTCTGTTGCTTTGGGGCCTGTGGGAGGCAGTGTACCATGATGGGGAGCTTGCGACAGAGGAACTTGCTGACCTCATGGCAGCCAGGAAGCAGAGAGAGAAGGGGCTGGGGGTCCCTTATATCCTTCAGAGGCGTGGCTCCAATGACCTACCTCCTCCAACTAGGTCCCACCTCTTAAAGTTTTCACCAGCTCCTAACAGTGCTACCACCCAGGGACCAAGTCTTCAACATCTGAGTCTTTATGGGACATTCCAAATGTACACCATAACATGGGGCGAGATGTTTCACCCTGTGAGACACATCTCTTCCTCCAAAGATCTTCTCTTTCCCCAGTTCCCACCCCCATGCGATCTCCAGCATCCTTTCCCTCCTGGTCCCTTCCCACCCACTTTTCCACCCTCACCCATCACTAACACTATACTATCTTCAATGGTCTGAAGTACTGAGCATGACCTCATTTGCTCTCAGCAAACAAAGATCTTTACCTAAAAGACCACCTTCTCCATAGAGTGATAGATTAATTTCAGAAACTCAGTTTTTATTTCTGTGATACACCATATGCCAAAATGCTTCAACCTACATATCTAAAGCACTGCTGGGAAAAAGATTTTAAATACAGCTTTGAAGTCTCAGCAAATCATCCCAAGCACTAAGACAAGTTGGTGCAAATGTTTCTAAAGACTCTCTGCCTGGTGATCAGGAAGTAAGATCTGAGATTTCTCATCTGTGCCTATTATTCTCATCTTGTGTATCTTCATGTGAGGAAGTTTAACATTATCCTTAGTTGTCTGCTCTTAGTCCCAATCACATTGCTGCAGAGGTCCCTTCTACCACGCACCTGCTGGTCTCACAGAGGCTGCTCTGTGTCAGAACGGTGCTGGAGAGCATTGTTGCTTCCTTCACCTACCTGGCTGAATCCCAAATAAAAATACTACCTTCCACAAAACAACTTTAGAAGCATACTGGATTCAACTTTTCTTTCCAATCAAAGCAAATCTTGCTGCACCTTTTTATTGAATGGGTTAGAAATTAAAGTCTTACTTTGACACTGAATGTGTAGGTCACTTTATAGTTAGAATATCCTTTTCTATTTCACTCTCTTTCTATTATTGGGTAAATATGCAACTCCTGATCATATCATTTTTTATTATTTATTTATTTTTTCATTTTAAAAAAATATGATTCAGCATGGAACCAGAAGTGATCCCCAAAGAACACCCATTAACCTCCAAAGAACACTAGTTGTTCTGTGCTCTTGGATTTCCAGGAAAACCTGATTAAGCATGATATAAATCTAAATACTCATTGATTCTCTGGGCAAACACCCCTCAGGAAGGTAGACTCTATTTTCTTGGTTTATTATTCATTATGGTTAATATTAAGGGTGAAATGAAATATGCAAAGTTCAAAGAAAATGAGAATATTTCAATTCAAACCGTTTTGATTTTTTTTTTTTTAAAGAGAGAGGGACAGTGAGAGACAGAGAAAGAGAGAAACAACTTTATTTAGGTTTTCACATGGCTTTAGTTGCTCCAACACTCAGTTGTGTACGTGGTGCTGGGGTTTTTGAACCCGGGTCCTCATGCTTGCCAGGCAAGCACCGAAACCGCTGAGCCACCACCGCTCCAGCCCCCGTTTTGATTTTTAATGTGAAGTTTGCTTTAATGAGATACCCTTCTAAAAGCAGCATTCCATCCATAATAAATATTTGCATTTTAAGGAAGTTAGGTGTTTACAATAAAATCTGCATATTGCCTTTGGAAATCCAACAGAAGTTCCCAGAATCTCTCCTTGAGATTGAGTTATGTTCCAACATTAAGTGATATAACTTAAGTGACCTGTCTCCTCTGTTGTCCCAGAGCACTGCAAGCATTTTTCTGTCAGTGTACTTATCGCACAGTATAAATGAACCTCCGTCAACTTGCATTTTCTACACTGGGTATTGATGCTAAGACTTCAGCCCCTACTGAGGCATGTTGTAAGAAGCAGCCCTGCCATCTTTGATAAGGACATCTTTGAGATTATTCTTCAGTAGTTCATTTTTGTATCGTCTTCTGAGAACCTTTGAGAGGTTCTTTTGTTTGTTTGGCTTCATATGAGGAGTGTGCATTTTTCTGAGCAACTGGTCTGCTTTTGTCTGGTGGAACCTGTTCCTCCTTTTACAGAGATGGCTAAAAAGTGTAGAGCCAAATTCCTGATGGATCTTTAGCAAGTACTTGCAGGTCTTCATCATGTTTATTTTGCACGGTAGCCTGCTTCTATTATAGGATCCTGCCATCGCTTCCTCTATGCCTTATTTTTCTCATTTGTTTCTAATGGACTTTATTTTCTTGTGCTATATTTCGCTTTGTTCCCTCTCAGTTCTTTTTTAAAATTTATTTTTATTAGTGCATTATAGTTTTACACAATATTGGGATAAGTTGTCACATATCCCTAAATGCACACAGTTCAGCAAAACAATTTGTTCAATATCCCCCACCCCCCATTCCTACCTCTCAGTTCCTTTGAAGAAGCCCTGAGCTTAGAGGCATCTGCAACTTTCTCTCACCAGACTGTGAACTCCTTGAGAGTTGAGTGGAGTTGTTTCTCTATCACCTTGCCCTTGAATCTGGCACAGACTTCATTTTTATATGCTTAATAAATATTTCTGGAGGTAAACTACATCCATTTGTGATTATATGATGGGAAGGTAGAATGTGGTAACATGAGCAAAGCTAGTTTCCACTTGCTGGTAAGATGGAAGGAAAAGACTGAATCCAACTGTCACCTGAAACGAGGAGACAGAGGGGATTCCTATGTGCACCAAAGATGAACAGGTGAACTAAATACTAAGTTCTTTCTTAACCCATCAGTGCTATGACCATGACACTCTCATGGCTTATAAACCCATGAAAATGAAAGATGCTTGTTATCCGTCTATCACATAGCTTTGCCTATAATTGGTGCTAGATAAATATATGTGAATTAAGTCTACCTCTCTAGATACTAAGCTAGTAAACAAACATCTGAAATACTTAGCAGGACAGGTCTGGAAAATTTTCTCTTTTAGTCTGAAACCTAAAAACTTCTCAGAAAGCCATTGAACTCAGAATTGTCGATTTAAACTGGAGTCATATAAAAGTATCTTGCTCACTTGTTTTTTTTTTAAGAGAGAGAGAAAGAGGATTATTTTTATTTATTCATCTGATTTTTGTTTCTCCAACACTTAGTTGTGTATGTGGTGCTAGAGTTGGAATCCAAATCCTTGTGCGTGCCAGACAAGCGCTCCAGTGCCTGAGCCACCACTCCAGCCACTGGACAGTGTCTTTTAATGTCAAAATTCCCCTTTTTACCTAGAATTTTCAAGTCCCAATTCATAATAAATTAATGAAGTACTATTATAGCAAAGTACTATCTGTTCTTTAAAAGCAAATAGACCAATATAGCAAATATTGTGTTCTACCCTACGGACTTTACTAGAGTACAAAATACTAGTGACTAATCTGTGAGGGCTGCAATTTATGGTCTAAGCTAAACAGAATGAGATGATAGATGTCCCTTCTTTCAGATCAGTTTTGGTTCTTAATTTTGTCTAGGATTTCTTTCTTCAAAATGTCTCCTATAGTTATCATTTCCTCTTGTTTTCCCTTTTATTTATTTTTATTATTTATTTATTTTTTTGAAGAGAGAGAGGGACAGTAAGAGAGAGAGAAAGAAAGAATCAATTTTGTTGAGTGTTTCATGTGGTTTTCATTGTTCTGACACTTTCTTGTGTACATGGTACTGGGGTTCAAACCCACATCCTTGCACATGCCAGGCAAGCACCGTAACCACTGAGCCACCGCTCCAGCCCTTGGTTTTCCTTTTAAAGGTTCCTCAGTCCCAAATTCTCATGATCTCATCAAGCAATGAGACGGTAGATTTTCAGCCAGCTTCGTTACTATCACTCTCCATTAAATAGATCCTGAATGTTACTGTTGGTCTAGTCTTCCAAAATACTATTTTCATCATATCATCTCTGATCTAGTAAGTGATAATCACTTCTTATTGCCAAACAACTCTATTTCAAACTCAGGCAATGTCTTTGCCTTCAGAATCCCCTTCATCCTGGCTCCTGGTTTTGTACACCAGAGTGCGCTCTGTTGCAATCTCAGCATACTCACTTGGTCCCTGTTTTTAACTTTCCATTTAAGGTACCCATATTTGCATGCAACAGGAAATAGGGTGTGGTTTGTTTTTGGATGAGACTGAACTGTGATGAAAACAATTTATCTTTGACCTAGAACTAGCACTGCTTTTAGAAAAGGGGCTGGGGAGTAGGAGAAAAGAGTGAGAAAGAAAAACAAAATCCTCTGTTTACAGGGTTTTTGAAAGGAAAAAACAAAGCATTTTCAGTTAAAAGGAAGAGAGGTAAATAGCAACTGGCAGTGAATATAGACTTTAAATGCTCATGGAATAATAATAGCTGTTGTTTATTGAAAGTTTACTATGTGCTTGGCACTACACAAACATCTATCTGAATTCTAAAATAAATACCATTGTTATTCCAATTTCACAAATATTTTGCCTAAGCTCACACAACTAATAAGCCAAGAATGACACCCAGGAAGTCTGGTTCTGTGCATCATAGGCTTTTTTTTTTAGATGAATATGGAGTTACAATGAGGGGGAAACATTGTCAAACAATCAAGAACAAATGTATATATACCTAGTTATCCAGGGCTAATGCCACATCATGGATGCCCAGCTTGGGTTCCCCATGTTGCTGTTTCCCCCAGAAGAAACCCTGAGTTAAATGGATATCTCATGGAGGTCAGAGATCTCCTTCGGAGATGATTCCCCCATATTCCTACTCTCCAGTCTCCTATTCTTCCTAAGCCCTCCCCCCACCCTGTCCCTCACCCTATGCCTCCAGGTATCCTAGGCAATCATCCCCCTGTTGCATTGAGAATCATACAATTTGAGGTTATTATTAGCTTAGCCATCTAACATACTGCTTCCCAATGTATTCTAGCTTCCATAGATGAGAGAAACCATTGGGCTCTTGAGTCTCTGAGATTGGGTTACTTCACTTAGCATAATTCTCTCCATCTCCATCCATTTGATTTCAAAAGCCGTAATGTTGTCTTCTCTAATGGCCGAGTAGTATTCCATTGCATATATGTACCAAAGTTTTTGTATCCATTCGTCAAGTGAGGGGCATCTGGGTTGGTTCCATAGTCTAGCAATAGTAAATTGAGCTGCTATAAACATCATCATGGGCTTTTTACCACAAAAATAATACTTTTTTTTTTTTTTTTTACTGTTTCTAACATTTTATTGAATAGATTAGGGTCAGACTAGAGTTCAAAATCTTTTGAAAAAATATTTGCAGCACTTCTATTACAGGCAAACTTTTTGCACATTTTGGTGTAAATGATTGTTTAAATGACTCTTATCTTTGTGGGTGTGTGCCATAAGGTGAAAAAAACCCCAAAAGTCAAACAAGATCACTTTACTCCAGAAAAAAACTGTTGATTTATATGGATGAAAAGTGAAATTAAATATTAAATATAGTGAGAAATATTGGCATAAACTGGATCACAATAATGTATTATTTTACAATAGTGGAGGTCATTCTCTGAATAATTCTAGTATTTCTGAAAAAAATTATTTATATTCTATGGCATTTCAAAATGATTTACTCTTATTTTGACACTTGGAGAATGTACTGAGTCCGTTCAAGGCTTTAACACAGTCTTCGAAGGTCTGATCCCTTGTTTTAGCTATAAGGATGGGTTCCTGGTTTTCCACAAAAATAACAGCTTTGGGTTGGGTTCTGATATCTTGCATTGGTTTCGGAGGTTAGGTTTGTGGTCATCCACCCCCATTGTTCTGGGTGCAAAATGAGGCAGAACATCATGGTGGAAGGGATGGTGGAGGCAAACAGCAAAGTTCCTAGAAGCCAGGAAGCAGAGAGAGACAAAATGACTCATTCTCAATGGAAACAAAAGCCAGTGTCCACCTTGAACCCCTAGAAGTGACGGCTCTATGAAATAATAAAGGGTTCTGGGTTTAAGTGTTGGAAGGTGTTTTCTTTATCTGGAAGGGAAAAAAATATATTCTTTTCTGAACAAAAGCATGCTGTAGCTTGAGCCCAAATATTGCAAAGGTAACCTTTGCTTCCACCTTTGAACAGTTTCTTCAGTTATTGTTCAGCTGTTCCATTTCAAAGAAAACTCATAGGTTAGTGAGGGTAATGTTTTATCCCAAACCAGACCATTGGCTTCAATACCGCAAATTTGAGAGCACATCAGAATTATTTTGGAGTTGAGTGCATTCTGTGAGTCTCTCTCTGTAAAGCCTCTTGACAACCCAACTTGAGGATTTTGATGGTGTAAAAAATGACTCAAGCCAGAAGGGCTGCAGAAACAATCTCAGTATTTAAAGGAGTAGCACCCAATGAAAAGTTACTATGATATGTAAGTGGAAAACTCTGACTAGGTGGTCAACAGAATGTAGGAAATGCCCACACCTAGAATTTCAGATGTAAACAGCCATTGTACATCGGTTGTTGACTCTGTTGTCTGGTTTGATTCCTGCAGGCTCACAGGAAGCACACCTTTCTAACCTGGAGTTCAATGGCTCATGATAGTAGGCTAACATTGGCTATGATAGGTATATTTATACCATGGCCAACTGGAATACTACAAATAAGGGTCTGTACCTCTTTTTTCTTCCCCAGTTGTCTTAGCAATAGCACCACTAAAGCTACCCCAATAGTTGCTTAAGATAGCAGCTATTAGTTTTTTGCAATTTTGTTGGTTTACTGGGCTTGTCTGTGCAATCTGCTCAACATGGTGACTCATATAGCTGTATACAGCTAGGATAGAGTGTCTCAACCTTGGCACTAGATTTGGGACTAGATAATTTTTTCTTGTGGAGGCTACCTTATGTCTTGCAGAATATTTAGCATTATTCATGGCCTCTGTCTACTAGATGCTAGTAGTGACTACCTAATCTGTCTCCAGACATTGCTTAAATGTCTGGTAGGGGCATATTTGCCTGGGTTACGAACCACTGAGTTAGAAGCTTGGCCAAGACTAAAATATGAAAGTTGGCTTTTCATCTTCTAAGTGTTCAGGATCCTATATTAAATTTTTTTATTCATGACACTTATTAAAGATGATAAAGTAGACTTTTTGGGGTTGGGGGCACTGCAATGGAGTTTTATATTAGGGGAGAAAGATTGGGCTCAACCCCAAATTCAGCAAGGAAAAGTGGTACTTTATCATTGAGGAGCAGGGTGGGAGTCAGTGGATAGAAAATTACTAATAGGAAATGGCAGCACTAGGGATATTCTAAACTGACTTAATGAAATTCTTGCTGTTTGCATTCCAGGGTGATTGGATACCAAAGGGTGGAGTTTTATGGAATCTACTCAGCAGGATTCTTGTAAAAACCTGACTAAGCAGCCCAAGGCCAGAGTCCAAGGTCTGGGCCTAGTCAAAAAGAGGACTCACGAGCTTGGCTGAAGTTTGTCAAGAAGAGAGTCTTTGCCACCACCATGTGGCCTCTCATCAGCCTTGAGACTGGCTCAAAATTCTTTATAGCATGGAGACTGGTTTTTAATAAGGTAAAAACAAAAGCTGGGGCTTAAATTGGAGCAAAAGCAATTTTCTTTCTAATTGCTTAAAAGCTTTTCTAAGGGGCTGGAGCGGTGGTTCAGTGGTTACAGTGCTTGCCTGGCACACGTAAGTACGTGGGTTTAAATCCCAGCACCACGTACACAATGAAGTGTCCGAGCAACGAAAGCCACTTGAAAAGCTAAATAAAATTGATTCTCTCTTTCTCTCTCTCACTGTCCCTCTCTCTTTAAAAAAAAAAAAATCCTTTCTAATTGGTTAAAGGAAGTCATAAGGCCAGATTCAAGGAGAGTGGAAACATTTTCCACCTCTAGAAGAGACAAGTAAAAATATTGTGTTAATCTCTAATCCATGAAGTGTCCTGTGTGCACTCAAGGTCTCAGAAAAGCTATTCTATGGGAGGAAAGGAAATCCTGAGAGAGAACTCTATTCAAGATCAATCAAAATTAACTTCAGAAACACCCGTAGCAGTCCTTATTACCCGCTTCAAGGTGAAACCGATTATTTATGTGATGGTGAATTTTTGTTCAACATAACAATGATAGCAAAATTGAAATTTCTGAAAATGGAAGCAGCATTATGGACACTCAACTGTTACATCATTCAGAATCAGCACTTAATGCGTTTATATCCTGCAACAGCTGGAGTTTATGGAGTTGAAAAGATATTTTCCAAAAGAACTGTTTTTTTATAAGATGGTTATCTTTTTGCTTGCATATTTGCCGTATTATATGCTAGTTACAGAAGTAGATGCTTTTTATTCTAATGCATTATTTCCCAAAGAAAAGTATTTATCAGAACCTTAGTTCCATTGGATGTTAATGGGTCTTACATGGAAAGGAATTTATAGGTTGCCTAAGTTTGGGGAGTTCTAGGCTGAAAATAAATAGGTTTCTTTATAGTTGGACTTCTTGGGGTCCTGGGTCTTTACTATACTAATGCATATTGTGACAAACATACAGTGCTTTCTAGACTTATTTAAGTATAGAAACAGAGGCACACATTATATCAATGGTGTTACTTAGGGTACTTTTAATAGAAATTGTTCTAAGTGGAAATAAAGAAGGCAGAGAAATTAAGAGAGAATTCTACTCATAATCAAATTAATTCTAGAAAACAGGCATAGCAGTAGCTTTAGCACTTAAAAAATGGATATCCTTGAAGCAGTCTTCCCAGACCCAACATTATGCTATACTAATTGCCCCTGTTCTACAAGTCAATAGTATTTTTCTAAACAAACAAACAACCAAACACACCTTTAGTACATGAGCTGAGAGAGGAGGAAGGAGGACTATTGGCCTTTCTTGGGTCTTGGTTTTCTCAGAAGGAACTCCAGCTCTTTGCCTTCTAGCACATAGCCATCTGCTCTGCCACACTGTCCTGGTCTTGATGCAATACAAGTTTTGGAACTGTTCCTCCAGAAAACTGCTGATTTTAGCATTCTTTTTCCTTTCATCATATGCTTTTGAATTTTCTTTGATCATTTCTTGTTTAAAATTTCCTTCTCCTCAGGAGTCAGCTTGGCCCCCTCCTGGTGGACCAGGGGCAGTACATAGTGGGACTCCTGTTGGTACAGTGTGTTGTCAGTGAGCTGATGCAATTCTTCACCAGGGTCTTGGTGCTGACAAGCTCATTATTGGATGCATTGTAGCCAACACCAATGATCCTTGTTTTGCAAGTACAAAACTCAGAGTCCCAGGAGAAGTTCCCTACATCCAGCCTCAAAGCTTGGTACTTCTTATTGCCTCCTTGTACTCGGACATTATGTATGTGGTGGGGGCCAGGCTTAGTGTTGGCAGCAGGGCATCCCAATGCATACTTCCGCTTTTGTGGTAGGGCTTTCTCTTGCCTCTAGTTGTGGCACTTAAGCCAGTTGTTCCAAGAGATGTCCAATGCTTGGTGCTGGCTGGAAAGAGCAAGTCTTATGTATTTAAGAGAGAAGGACAGAGAGAGAGAGAGAGAGAAAGAGAGAGAAAATCAATTTTTTATTTTTAGTTTTTCACATGACTTTCATTGCTCCGATACTTAGTTGTGTACATGGGTGCTGGGGTTTGAACCCATGTACTCGCATATGCCAGGCAAGCATCATAACCTCCGAGTCACTGCTTCAGCCCCAGAATTTTAATACTATTACAATACTAAGGTTTGAAGCACTTTAAGCAAAGATCCTTTGCAAATCCATGAAATTTAATCATCCCCAAATCATCAAAGATTGATTAGTTTAAGTAGTAATTTAGAAAGGAAGAATCAGAATAAGTTCTTACCATTATCTGCCCATATGGCCCTGTAAACTACACTAAAAGCCCTTAGAAATTATAATTCAGGTTGCAAGCAATATATTAACATTTATGATGGGTGGTTTCCAAGATGAGTTTTGATCATCCTATCCCCTGGTATTCATACCTTGTATAATCTTCTTCCCTTGAGCTTGGACTAAACATAGTGACTTGCTTCTAAGGAATAGGGTAAGGCAAAAAAGATGGATGTTCCTTCCAAAATTAGGTTACAAAAAGGACTGACTTCTGCTTTATTTATGCTCTCCTGCTCTCTCACCTGCATACTTAGATAAAGTCAGCATTGTTCTATAAGTGAGTTGTCCTATGCAAAGGCTCATGTGGCAAGAAACTTGGGAAGGTCCAGAACCATCCACTCATCAAGAGTTGAATCCTGCTCACAACCTCAGGAGTGAGTTTGGAAGTGGGTCCTTCCTCAGTTTACATGACTACAGCCTTTTGAGATACTCTGAACAAGAGGAATCAGCTAAGCCATGCCTAGGTTACTGACTCCCAAAAATTGTGAGATAGCACATGTTTACTCTTATAAGTCACTGAATTGTAGGATCATTTGTTAGACAGCAAAGGGAAGCTAGTGCAGGATTTCAGAGGCACAAAGAGAAGGCTGATGGTATATTTGCCAAGTGGACTCTTACAGACAACCAAAAGAAGGACTAAAGGTTAAGAAGGACTGAGGTTCAATCATGCTTTTGGAAAGGCAGCATAGAAAATACCGATTTAATTGGGAAGAAACATAGGGGTATTCAGGATAAAATATAAGTGGTAAAAATCTTTGCAGTTTTGGTGACACTTCCAAAAGTCTTGAAAATAGTCATTCTCTGTTGGTTTAAATATTATGCTTGCTTTTGGGAAGAGTGTAGTATTCACCGAAAACATAGGAATGTTTTTTTTTTTTTCCTTTTTGAGAGAAAGGGACAGAGAGAGAAAGAGAGAGAGAGAGAGAAAGAATATCAACTTTATTTAGACCTTCTTGTGGCTTTTGTTCTGTATGTGGTGCTGGGGTTTGAACTTGCATCCTTGTGCATGCCAAGTGAGCACCATAATCACTGAGCCACTGCTGAGCCACTACTCTAACCCCAGGAATATGGTTTTAAAAGGCTGCTTTTTCCTTTTTCTTGAGGTCTGGTTTGGATTATTCCATTTAAGTGTTCCTTCATATGCTCTTTTATTCCACAAATACGGATCATACACTTACTATATGCTAGGTACTGTTTAAGGCACTGAAGATTCTTGAAACTTACATTCTTTTGGGGAAGGATAGACAGTAAACAAAGTAAAGAAGAATAAAAACAAAATGTATCACACAGTAACCAAAACTTAAAAATAGAGTGTAGGAATAAAGGACTATGGGAAGGAGAAAGCAGAAAGGGGGAACAGTGAGGCTGCAGTGAATTCTGGCTTTCTAGTCCAGGTCAGGAGTAAAACCAGCTTTGGAGCCACAGAAGCACTGACCCTTCACTATCACACCATTTTCAAACTTTGACCAAACAACAATGGGGTCTCTATGGCTTCTTCTTTCTCCTCTCTACATTCCACATTGATTCTTGTTTTCATTTTTAAAAAGGACTTCTTTGATAATTCTATCCTCCACTGACCCCTCTATCTTCTGGAAATCTGAGGGAGCCACCTCCCCTCCAAAAAAAAAAAAAAAAAAAAAAAAAAAAAAGAAAGAAAGAAAGAAAGAAAAGAAATAAAACAGAATACAGTCAGGCTATACACAGTCAGTCCTCCTATCTGTCCAGTGTTCTGCATGCTCACATGCAACTAAATGGGAAACGTTTGAAAGGAAACTGCGTGTGTGCTGAACATGTACAGATTTTTCCTTATCCTTACTCCTTAAAAAGTATAGTGTAATGACTGTTAACATGCCATTCACATTGTTAGCTATTATAAGTAATCTAGAGATAATTTAAAGTATATAAGAGATTTGTGTGTAGGTTGTGTACAGATACTATGCCATTTTTATATACAGGACTTGAGCAGGCATGGATTTTGATAGCCACAGGAAAATCCTGGAACAGTCCCACTTGGATACCAAGGGACAATCACACACACATATATATTTGTTTTGTTTGATTAGTTTTTCTTTGTTTTGTATGTGTTTGTTGTCACTCCATCCCCCATTAGAATTAAAGGTCTTTGAGTTTGGTTGGTTTGTTTTAGCATGTTTAAGGAACTTGCAAGAAAGCATTCTTGATGGTAGATTGATGGAAAGAAATACAAAAGCTGAAAGAAGGGATTCCCGTCTTTGGAGAATTTAAAATACACTTGGGGAGATAAATACTCTGAAGTGAGAAGATAATGGAAAGACAATCCATAAATCAATTACTTGCTGGCATGGTATAATAAATGTTATTCAGAATCTCTTTTGAGTTCTACTTACAAGAAAGGGGTCTTACATCATGACCCGATGTGCATATTCACAAGTGTATATATGTGTGTGTGCATATAACCTAAATTTTATAAAATAATACTTATATATCACAAAACAATACTAGCTTCCATTTGCAATGCATTATAATATTTTCTGTTCTGTTGCAGTTTTCAAAACAATGCTCATAGAAATCCTTTTAAATGATTGCCCATCCTGCTAACAGAGTATGACCAACAACTTGGAAAAACATTGGTGTAGCCAGGTTGTGAGCCCCAGGTGGATATGCAGTGAAAGAGAATAAGATGTAGAGTGTGTCTTGGTAAAGACTATATTAATCTATCTCTTGAAGGCAATATCCTGTTGGGACTTTAGGAATCTAAAACAGTGTTGATACTGAGTTGGGATAACAGAATGAGCAAAGGAGGCACAGAAGTTGGAGTAGGCCGCAAGTTCAGGAGATTCTGGAGATATAATTAGGATCCTTTTAAAAATAAAATTATGGTGCTGGCCAGGGTGGAACATGCCTATAATCCCAGTGACTTGGGAGGCTGAAGCAGGAGGATTGCAAGTTCAAAGCCAGTCTTAGCAATTTAGCGAGGTCCTAAGCAACTTACTGTGAATCTGTCTCAAAATAAAAAATAAAAAGGTCTGGGGATGTTGCTCAGTGGTTAAGCACTGCTGGGTTTAATCCCTAGTACAAAAAAAGTAAAATAAAATTATGGATATAAAGTAAAGAAAAACATAACTCAAGGACTGAAAAGGTATTTTAAGGGAAATATTTGAGAAAACATTAATATTTAATCAGGAACAGTCTAATGGTAGAGCATTTATATTTTATTGATATTTATTGATCTAAAATTGATATTATTTACATTCATATCCCATTTTTAAAAAGTTTTAATGAGCACTGTAGTTATTATTCCTCAAAGAAAATCTGTGAGAAAAGAGATATTATTTCCAGAAGAAAACACTGATACATAGAGAGAATATACGTTGTTCATGGTATATTTACTTGATGTGACTATTTAGTAGATCAGGCTATGGTACCTTGTAGCTTATGTATCAGTTGAGGACAACTCTTAAATGTACTATGGTGTTATCTCCAGAATTCCTTCTGTGTCCCTATAGGATTTTTTGATCAAGCTGAACTTTGATACCCAGTATCTCACCTCTTGATCTGCCTGTAAGTATATTAACACAGAGTTGTATAGTTGTATATGCTAACCTTAGCCCAAACTCAGACAAACCCAAGAGCTCAGAAGATGGGCACTAAATGTCGAATGAACAAAAGCAGAGCATTGAAACTATGACCGCTAATTTCAAACCCACCCTGAAGATTAACTCATGCCTTTTCTCCAGGGTGCAAACTGTTTACTTTTGAAGGACTTGGTTTGTTGCTGGGTTTATTTTTGCAAAGAACAATTTAGGGGAAAGAAGCCTGGGATAGCAGGTTTGTTTTTTATCCCCCAGTCATCTAATTTATTTATTTTTAAAAATTTATTATTTATTAGATGATATATAGTTACAATTGAGGGGGAAACATTATCAAATATTCCAGAACAAATGAATAAATACTTAGTTATATAGGGCTAATGCCATGTCATGGATGCCCAGCTTGGGATCCCCATGTTACTGTTTTCCCCCAGAAGAACTGCTGAGTTAAATGGATATCTCGTGGAGGTCAGACAGCACCTTCTGAGATGATTCCCCTATATTCAGTTCCTCCAGTCTCATAGGTGATTTTCCTAAGCCCTCCCCCCACCCTACGCCTCCAAGTATCCTAGGGAGTCGTCTCCCTGTTGATAGCAGGTTTTTTTGAAGCTTATTTCAGAATACATGAGTTGGTTAAGGGAAATTAAAGAACGAGAAGCCAAGTGTAGATGTACAGAGCCCAGTGGCCTCCACAATTTTCTAGAGCTCTTTCTATTTCCTTCTGGAAGCATCCAAGGGGAAGGATCTGCCTCATCATTTGCCATGTTTTGCTCTTTTGCTTGGTGTTCCTTTCTCTCTCTCTCCTTCAGAATGGTGGGAAAAAGGAAATAGTGGGAAAAAGGGCTAGAAGATTACTGTGAAATTTCACACATTACATGGAATTTGGGATACTGTATCCCTTAACTTTATATAAATTCTATTTCTAACATCTTGATTTTAGTGTATTGTCTTTGGGCAATGAAACTGGTTCTATAGCCTCTGCCTCAAGTTTGACTAACGTTAAAAACAGATTAGTGAAGTTGAGCATGGAAAAAGCAGCCCAGCTTCTCCTTCCCCCTTTTCACTTTGTTTCAGTTAGAATGAGAAGGAGGTGGTTCACACAATTAACCAGAACAGTAACTGGCTGGATGGCTGTGTGCTTTGAGCCAATTATGATATTTTTGTGGGAAAGTGTCCAATTCTTGAGATTCAGTTATTTAGAGGTGGGAGGCAGCTGGTGTGAATGTCTGTCTGCAGGGTATGTGCACGCTAACTGATCAATATGGCAATGACAGCAATGTGCTTATTCAAGAAAATAATTCTCAATTTTTATGGTATTCTAACCTAAAACTTCATCATTTTAAAAAACAAACAAAAGAAGAAAAAAAGAAAGGCCAAATCTAATGTCATCAAAATATTTTTAGTTTTCTCAACCACCTCTAGTGAGGTACATCACTAATCAAATTAAGCTAAGTCTGAATGAGTCACTTTATTATGTTCCTCCACAGCTCCACTGTCTTGAAGCCTCTATTTAATTATTTGCTATCATCGTTTCCTCTAGTTTTCAGAATTTCTTGACTTCAGCTCTTCATCCTTCAAGTCTGATTGGCCTCTAAATCCTGCTACCTCTACCTCCTAAGGCTCTGTCCGTTCATTTATTCTTACATTTGTCATGCACTTAATAAATACCTACTGTGTACTATGTTCTTTGTTAGGCATGCAGCATACAATGATAATAAGACTGTTTCTGCCATCACAGTGGGGGCCCTATAGGCGATATCCACACCAGGTGTGTAAGATGTTTTGGTGAGAAAGGTGCAGGGAGTCCTTGGGGATAAGTCTAGCTTTGGGTTCTCAGAGAAGACTCCTAGAGACTTGGCACTTTAGCTGAGTCATTAAGTTCAGAAAAGTGTCACCAGAAGAACATGTTAGTTATGCTCCATTAACAAAGTTTTATTGAACACAGGCTGTGGCAAGATTTTATGTTAGACTGTAGAGTTAGAAAGGGACAATCCCTCTTTCCTGGTACATAGAGGATGTGGGGGTGAGGGAAAGAGACAAAAATATAGGCACCAAATACCTTGTTCATTCCTATCTATCTGATATAACTATCAGTAGGGCCCTCCAAAGGGTCAATTTCCTTTGATATATACTGTATTTAGGCATTAAAACATGCAACCAGCAATTGTTCCAGAATATCCAGTGTTCTCCCTGGTCTTCCAGGCTCTGCACCCCCTGGAGGGCACACTGTCCAGCAATTCCCTGTCTCTAGGCCACAGCCACAAAACCTTGACCAACAGCTGGGTTAAAGATTACTATAGGATGGGCACACTGTAAAACTGTCAGCTAAAATACTCTTTCTTCCACAATTCATGTGAAAAGAAGCTAATTTATACATTTAACAAAGATATGATAGCTTTTTCTTGAAGTGCCCAAGACAGATGAAATCACCTATCAATGGAGATTTTATTGGACCAAGAGGAAGAAATACAAGAAATAAGTAAATATGTTTAATGCCAACATAATAAGAGGCACACATAGAAAATAAAGAGATTGCTTTTCTGGGAAGGTGTCTTTGGGATCACTCTGAAGGAACTGAGCTAAGACTTGAGGGATGGGAAGGACCTGGCCCGTGAAAAGGCAGAGTAGAGCTGCAGAAAGGAGACCACTTGAAATTTTCCAGCGGTCCTGTGCCAGGTCTTCTCAGGTGTCACTTTCTAATAGCCTCCTCCTCACAAGGTGGTCACCCATCTCTCAAGACAACTCAGTCCTACCCACAGATATTGGGTTCCCCTCTGCTGGGCCTACTTCATAGCTGTGCACATTGTCAGCTCCCAGGATGGTGAGTGCTGTCTGAAGGAGCCATTTCCAACACCCTACTGTGACTGCTTCATTTCAGGGACCCTACTGATCACCCCAATTGCTCAGAACTCAATTCTATTTCTTTACTGTTATTGAATGGCAGAGCCACTGAATGGACGGTTAGTACAAAATGCTTAGTTTTCCTTTCCTCTTCTAGTCACCTGCTTGTTTTTCCAGACTATACTGTTTTAAGCCTCAAGTACATAAAGGTCAGAAGGCCACCGAACAACTTCAGAGGCATCGCTACGAGGTCTGGGCCGCCTGTGGCATTCCACACACCCTGACCTCCGCCAGCCTGGGGAGCAGGACCCGGATGACGTCACTCGAAGGCGGCGGGCTCCGCGCGGGACGTGACGTCACGCGGGCGGGCCGGTCCGCCGTGAGGTCACCTGGTGGGCGCGGCTAAGCCGAATCCCCAGTGTCGTCACGGGAGGGGGCGGGCCCAGAGCGTGTCAGCGCAGCCGAATCAAAACAAGCCTGAGACCCGCCTTTTCCCTCCGGCTCCGGAGCGTCTAGCTCGCGCCCCGGGCCCGCGGCGCCCGCGCGGCTGCGAGCCTCGGGTGGCCGCGCGCCGGCTCTAGGAAGCCGGGGAAGGCGCGGCGGCCGGGATGGCGCGGCGCGGGCCGCGCGGCTAGACGGCGCCGGAGGAGCCGCTGGCCCGCGCCCTCCGCTTTCTCCGGGAGCCGACTCTGCGCTGGGCCAGCAGTGACCGTGCCGCGGGGCGCCTCCTTCGGCGACGCCTGGCACCTGGACACTCGTGAGCGAAATGCCCAACCCCAAAAACAGCAAAGGCGGCCGCAAAAACAAGCGCGCCAACAGCAGCGGAGACGAGCAGGAAAATGGAGCCGGGGCCCTGGGTGCGGCGGGCGCGGCGGGCGCGGCGGCCGGGGGGGCCCTGGCGACGGCCGGCTGCGGGGCGGCGGCGGTGGGCGCGACGGGCACCGCGGGTGCGGCGGGCACTGGAGGCGCGGGGACCGGCGCTGCGAACGTCGCGGCCGCCACTGGGGCTGCAGCCGCGGGAGACGCCAAGAACGGTAAGACGGGGCTGGCAGGGAGAGCGCCAACTTCCTTTCCGACGGGGGACGACGGTGGCGGTGGCGGGGCCCTGGGTGGCGCGGCCGATGCGTGGACAATGCGAGTCAGGAAGTGCTCACCCCGCCCCTCCGCCCCGCGGCGGCTGCCCTTCGCGCTCCCCACGCCTGGCGGCGGGGACCGACCTGCGGGCCTTGCTCGGTGTCCGCGCTGGGGGCAGCCTGGGCTCCCCACTGCGAGGGCGCCCTGGGTGCCGGGCTGTGGTGGCGCTCCCTCCCAGACCTGTGCCTGGTGCCCGCTCTGGCAAAACCCTGGCCGCGGGAAGGAAGGCAGCGAGGAAGGAAAGAGGTGCCCAAGTTGAGAAGAATGAGCCGATTGAAAAGTTAGGCACCAGTTCTTTCTGTCCTGCTCGCCCCCCACTCCGCCTTCACCCCCAGTGAAGGAGAGCACTAGTTCCCAGCAAATCCAGGCTTGCTGCGTTGATTGCCCAGGTGAAGAGGCCCCGGGAGACGTTTTTACTGTAGGGCGTGAGAGTGTGTGTGTGTAGCGGGGAGTGCTCTTTAATTCTCTGGCTCGCTTGAGGAAGGAAGAGAATCTGAACTTGACTTCCGTTCCCAGCTCAGTTAATTAAAAAAAAAAATCATCCTCTGTATAATTCGGCTTCGCATTTTTTAGAAAGAAGCCTGATAGTCTTACATGTCTTCTCTCGAATGCTCCGGTTGAGAGTACATGTAGGGAATAGCCAAGATGTAACAGGATTTCTGTTGTCACATGGTTTTCGTTATAGGGTGTTGGGCGAACACTTATTTGGACAGTTCTTCTAATTCCTCTGGTCAGGCAGTTTTTCAGGGAAAAGCACGTGGTATGTTTTAGTGAGTGCAGATTAGGATCGTTATATCTGCGTTTTAACACAGCTTTCAGCTTTGGAAGGCATTCTTTATGCAGAGCAGTCACTTATTAAAAAAGGCACCTGCACTGACAAGAATTCCACAGTGCTAGAACATAAGAGATTGAATGTAGCCCTTTCAGAATTGAACTGTAGGCCCCATGGGCTGTGTCTTTGCAGTTTTGAAATAGGAAGGCTTATTTTTTTATTTTTTGGAGACAACTTACCTCATTTGTGAATGTTTGGTAATACTACTTTTACCCAGTCTGCATTCTCCATATTCTTTTGTTTTTTGGTTTTTTTTTTAACTCCAAATTTCATTTTGATGTTAATGTGGCAGAGAGGAAGGTGCCTAGATTCTGGCTGGGTGAGACAGACACCTGGCCTAGCCATTTAGAACTTCCTCATCTTGGGAAGGTCAATCTTTCTTCCTTTTTTTCTTTCTTTCCTTTTCTAGAGAGGGAGAGAGTGGAAAAGAAAGAGGGAATCAATTTTTGTTTATTTTTCCATCTGACCTTTGTTTTTCCAACACTTAGTTTTGTATGTGTTGCTAGGGTTCAGACCCTGGTCCTCCTGCATGCCATGCAAGTGCTGCAACCAGGGAGGTCAGTCTTTCTGAGACTCAATTTCCTTATCTGTAAAATTGAAGAAACATATTTAACTGATTCCTCATGGAGTTATTGTGAGCCTCAGAGTTCCTCAATCAAGACCCCAATTCTTGTTATTTTAAAGGCTTGTTATGTGTGCAATGAATTTAGTAAAGTTCCTCACAATTACAGTGAATAATGGCTATTATTTATTCGTTCAAAATGAGTGGGATGCCATTAAAATAAAACGTTTCCCTACGGCCAAAGAAATAGTCAAAATAGTCAAGAGACATCCTACAGAAAGGGAGAGAATCATGACTTGTGATCCCCCTGACAGGAGACTAATATCCAAAATTTACAAAGAACTCAGAAAACTCATTAACAAAAACATAAACAGTCCAATCAATAGATGGGGCAGAGAGCTAAACAGAAACTTCTCAGCAGAGGAAATTGAGAAAGCCAATGAATACATGAGAAAGTGTTCTAAATCACTGGCAGTCAGAGAAATGCAAATCAAAACTACCATAAGATTTCACCCTACTCCAGTCAGACTGGCAAAGATGAAGAATACAATTAATAACAAATGCTGGAGGGGTTGTGGGGAGATAGGAAAACTAGCACACTGTTGGTGGAATTATAAACTGGTACAGTTGCTCTGGAAAGCAGTGTGGAGACTCCTTAAAAAATTAGGGTTGGAACCACCATAAGATCCAGCTATTCCTGTTCTCGGTGTTTTCCCAGAGGAGTTAGAAACAGCACATTACAGTGGCACAGCAAAATCTATGTTCATAGCAGCTCAATTTACAATAGCTAAATTATGGAACCAACCCAAATGCCTCTTAATGGATGAATGGATCCAAAAGCTCTGGTGTGTGTGTGTGTGTGTATATATGTATATATATGTATATATATACACACACACACACATACATATACACATACGCACATAATGGAGTTTTACTCAGCTATTAGAAACAATAATATTATATCCATTGAAGGTAAATGGATGGCAATGGACGAAATCATGCTGAGCGAAGTTAGTCAAACCTAGAGAGTGAAAGGCTTAATGTTTACCCTCATTTGTGGTGGCTGAAGCTAAACCCAGGCTTGGGGTAAAGGTAGATAAATTTATGGATTAGAACCATAGAACAAAAGTGCAATATGTTAATATTTATGAGATACAGTTGTAAGATACTGTATGTTTGAACAAGCAATACTGCATGCCTTTATTAAAACATAAATGTTTAATCCTATTTTCAATATATATCGAAGAATAACAAGGAATGATGACAGGAAGGGAGGAGAGGGGGAAATGTTGAAACTGAGATAAAGCAAGGTACATTCCAAGCATTTGTAAGTAGTCACTGTACATACTGTAGTCATGTATATAAAAATGTTCTTCATAGGTATAAGGATTATGACACTGGGGGCTGGAGCGGTGGCTTGGTGGTTACGGCACTTGCCTGGCATGTGCAAGTACTCAAGTTCAAACCCCAGCACCACGTACACAACAAAGTATCCAAGGAATGAAAGTAACATGAAAAACTAAATAAAGATTGCTTCTCTCTTTCTAAAAAAAAAAAAATTATGACACTGTACTTGGGATTTTTAGGAAAAATATAGAACGCAGAAGAAAGGCAAGGGATGGGGGGGACACAGGTTAAGGGAGGTAGAGGGGTACGTGACAGGGGAATATTGACCAAATTATATTTGCTGTATTGTATGCATTTAGGATTATGTGAAAACAAATCCTATCATTACGTACATCTATAATGCACTGATAAAAATAAATTAAAAAAACCCATAGTCACTTATGATGTTAGGGTACTGGGTTAAATTTGTAGGAGATACAGTGGTAATCAACAACAGGTTTCCTCCTGCTCTAAGAGCTTGCGTTCTTGTTCCGGTGGCTGTTCTGGTTTACCTTATTTTTTGTTTTGCCCCTTTGTGAAAGCTTCAAGTTGGCAGTTTCCTTTTTTTTAATGCTAAAAAGATGTAATCACTTTAAAGTGGTGTGAGGAAGTTTTCTTTTTAAGCGGTTGTTACCTTCTAGTTCAGTAACATTAAACTGATTATTTTGCCCCTGTTTTAACTGTTCTTTGAAGTGGTAAACTCAGATTTAGTAGTATGGGGTGTATGTGTGAAGCTGTGCATTTTGCTTAGGAACTTGTTTTCTTAAATGACCTGGGAAAAAAGAAATGGGCAAATATTGCCATTATCATGGTCATAGAAGCTACAAACTTAGAGCAGTGGGCTGAATTTTATGATGATCAGTTCTTGGTTATGACATGTGATACATCAGTGAATGGTTCACTTTAGTTTGAAGGACCTGGTCTGCATTTCTACAGTCAGTGGTAATTGAACATGCTGAGGCCTTCTGTGTACAAAATCAATGAATAAGGAAATTGTGAATGCTTTTTAAAAAGTTTATGTAATGTAGGGGCATGGGAGAGGAGGCATTGGTAAATTTTTACAGGAGGGGGCAACAGATGTGTAAGGTCTCAGAATCAACAAAGGCCAGTTTTGAAATTTAAAATGTCATGAACTATTTTTAGTTTTTCTAAATATATTTCAACTTTTTACATAACTATAACACTAGATTTTGTGATTATGAATGTTAACAAATCAAATTTTTATCATTAAACTTAAATGGTTTATTCTTATTGATCACTATTTTTTATCTACATTTGCAAACATGCAAAATGAATGACCTCACTTAAATAGTTATTATTTGTAGTTGTTTAGAATTTATCGGGTGGTTTTCTGTCTTATAGCTGTTAGTGTGGCCATCGGTATATTGTAACATTAGCCTTTAGTTGATCCTTGTAGTTATAAATACTTTACAAAAGATTAGTTGCTAGCTAGGAAAACTTTGGAGAGGCTGTGGCATGGTTGTGATTGGAGAGGTTGAACTGGTTGCAGTTGTGCATTTGCATAAGTAGTAGAATATTAAATGTAAATATATGGTACCTCTAATAAGAAATTTATTGGATATTAGTTTTGAGATACTAGTTTATGAAGCATTTTCAGGGGCTGAATAAAAAATAAGGAAGCATCCTCCTTCTACGTAGTAAACATGTTTGGCCTGTATTATAGCATTTCTATTGTAGGTGTACAAGTTTGCCAACTATTATTTTTAGGATCTAGTAATCATGCTTTAGATTATAACTGTGTAGTTTCATTCTGAAATTCTGGTTCCTTTAGACTTTTCTTTTTTTGCTTTAGACCTAAAAATATATGAAACATTGGGCCTGGATCACAAGTACTTTTATGAATTCCTGTTTTGTGGCTGGCATGCCTCACCAACCATACCACTAATTGCTGACTGCTCCTAGAACATTTGAGCTGGTTCTGCCTTAAGTTATTCAACAGCTCTTCTAGCAGATGGAATTAGTGATTGGCCGTGCGTTTGGTAGACCTAGAGTAAAATTCGGACTCCTCAAAGTTTTTTGCCAAACGAACTTGGGCAAATCATTTAACTTCTCTGAGCTGTAGTTTCTGCATATGTAAAATGAGATTATAGTACATACCTATACATATGAGCAAGTTATCTGTATCTATGATATATAATATAGTGTATTGGGACAGTGCCAGACTTAGAGTATGAGCTTATGAAGTATTGGCTATTTGTTTTAGATCTTGGAAATAATCTTTAAGACAGATGTATATACAGAAAGTTCATTGTAGTGTGTTCCTAACTAGCAGGAGAGGGAAAGAAGCAGAATCTGGCAGAGGGAAGAGTTGAATTGTGATGTACCAGTGACAGAGGGAGAGCTATGGCGATGGGATGGCTCTTCAGAGTATATCACCTTGAGACATTGACTGATCATTTGGACTTGGGCTGCCCTCTTGAAGAGTTATGACCTTGGGGGTAATATCTCTTCATCTGGAGATCCTTTGTGAAGAGGGACTCTTATTTTCCTAGCATTACTGTTTTCTTCACTTAGACTACCATTCATGTAAAATGCAGATGTGGTATAAATTTTTCTCACTAACATCTTAATAGGCTGTGTGGGCCATATTGGGAGTTAAGCACCATTGTACCATTGTTTCCATGGGAAAATGAATTCTGAATCCCATACATCTGTTTACAAGTAGATTTCTTTTGGAATAGCACCTGTTCCCTATCTATGAAGATTTGTTTTTTGTTGCATACTAAATACATTTTTTATAACCCCATATTTGTAGTGTATTTTAAAAAGATTCTCTTTTTAAATATTTTAATTCTTGCTACAGTTACAAATTAACAGTATCCATCAGAAGGAAAACAAGGAGTGTTTTCTTGTTTATTTTTACATCAAGGAATATTGAGGGTTTAAGTTTACGTAGGACAGCATTGTGATCTTAGAAGACATTTCTGTTGCCTCATCTAGAAATTGCTTTTGCTAGGTCTTTAAAAATAATGTGCTGCTTTTGGACATTGTCTTTTGAATTTCACCTCCACAGTGGGGATTGATAAAAAATATTGCCTCATCCACCACAGATTCATCTGTGCATTTTGTATGTTATAGAGAAGAACTGCTCTGTGCTGCACTAACGTGATTTATGCACAACCTGTTCTTTTTTACTTTACTTGTTGTAGGCCCTGTGCTTAAGTCCTAGTAACTCAACCTTCAGTTTCAGCTTTCCTGTAAGTCTGAGAATAAATATTCTGCAGAGAATTGACAACAGGAGATAAAACGGATAAATACTTTGTTGCTGCTTAATCCTCCTGAGTTTACTTCAGACTTTTTTTTTTTGAGCGAGAGAGAGTGAGAGAGAGAATCAATTTTATATATATATTTTTTAACCTGGCCTTTGTTTCTCCAACACTTAGTTGTGTATGTGGTGCTGGGGTTTCAACCAAGGTCCTTGCACATGCCAGGCAAGTGCTCCAACTACTGAGCCACAGCTCCAGCCCCTACTTCAGACTTTTAGCTGTAGACAAAGAATTTGGAGATAACAGAAGGGAGAATTTTTTTTTTTTTGTAGTGCTGGGGATTGAACTCATGCCTTTGTGCATAGTAGGCAAGGGCTGTATCCTTGAGTCCTTTTTTTTTTCCCCCAGGGCTGAGGACTGAACTCAGGGCCTTGGCGTGCTAGGCAAGCGCTCTGCCACTGAGCTAAATCCCCAACTCCTGTATCCTTGAGTCCTGAAGGGAGATTTTAAGGAGAAAAAAAAATTCTGTCCTGATTTTAATCACCAAAATTGGCATTGTGTGAAACTTATTTAATAAAAATATTGCGTTATGGGGCTGGAACGATGGATTGGTGGTTATGGCGCTTGCCCAGCGTGCTTGAATACACGGGTTCAAACTGCAGCACCACGTACACAACTAAGTGTTGGAGCAATGAAAGCCATGTGAAAAACTCAATAAAAATTGATTCTCTCTCTCTCTCTCATTGTTCTTCCCTCTTAAAAAAAAAGTTGTGTTATTATTTTCCCAAGAATAAAATGAGCATTTGCAGAAAATTTTTTAGAAAAGGTCAAGGTTTTATAAAAATTTCTAGTCAAACACATAATCGCACCACTTTGAGATCCTTGTTATTAACATTTTGGTATATATTCTTGCAGCCTTCTAAAATTTTTTCATGTAGTTTTTTAAAAGTACATATACAGTTTTTATTTTAAAAAAAGGTGATGTATTTTATAATTGATTTTTACACTTGATGTTTTGTGGACCTTTTTGCACAGTGTATCATTGTTTTAAATGATTGTGTAATATGCCACATATCTGTCCTGGGATAATTTGATCATTCTGCTGCTGTGTGGCCTTTAGGTTCTTTTTTTTTTTTAATTTTTATTCAATTAACATGGTCTTACAACAGGATAGGTTCTTATTTATACATCTCTGGCAATTTATCCAGTTACTTCCTGTCTTAGACTATTAATGCTTCTATAACAAGATACCACAGACTGGGTAATTTATAAACAATAGAAATTTATTTTTCACAATTCTGGAGGCTGGGAGGTCCATAATCATGGCATGGACAGATTCAATGCCTATTTCATGGATGACATTTTCTTATAGTGTCCTCATAGGGCAGAACAGGTAGAATGGGTGAACTTGGTTCCTCATTAATGTCCTTTTATAAGGCAGAGCCCATATGGCCTAATAACCTCTTGAAGACCATGCCTCTTACATTGGCAATTAAGTTCAACATGAGTTTTGGGTAGGCACGAACTTTTAGACCATATAGCCTTTTCTTAAGGCAAATTCTTACCTGTGGATTTTCTGTGTTAAAAGATATGCATAATATGTCTTTTAATACATACGGACATATTGCAGTATAAACAGTACTCAAGAGTGCCTTTTCCCTGTGGCCTCACTGGTCTCTGGTTCTTGTTATTTTAAATTCATTCTGGAGTAGTGCTGGCACCCCCAATATCTTGGTAACAGGAGGGCCCTGTTTGGATCTAGAGCCAGATGCTTTCACACTTAGGGAGACTTTCTAAGGCTAAATTTATTTCTTCTGGAGTCTTCTGTGGTCTTTATTGATTTGATAGCCAACAGGGATTCAGCAAATTATCTAATAATGATGAATGATATTTTATTTATTTATTTATTTTTTAATATTTTTATTAGGATATAGAAATACAGTTGAGGGAGAAACATTATCAAAACATTATCAATCGGTGGATGTAAACTTTGTTATTGAGGGGAAAAACCAGATCATGGATATCCACCTTGAATTTTACCTTTTACATTTTCCCCCAGAAGAGCTCATGCGTTGAATGGATAGTTTGTGGAGGAATGACATCGGCTTCTGGGATGGTTCCCCCCTCTTCCCACTTTCCAGTCTCCTATGAGTTCTTCATATACCCTCCCCTTCCCCATCCCCCTCCCTACACCTCTGAGAATCCTATAGAGCCATCCCCCTAATGTTCAGACAGTCATTCAATT
>PVKS010027845.1:0-27078 GCA_004027875.1 Aplodontia rufa
CCCATTTAACACATGAGTTCTTCTGGGGGAAACTGCAATAGATGAAACCCATAGTAGCTTATCTATGTGTTAGCATTACCCCTGGTTATCAAAGTTTATACACATTGATTGCTACAGTTTTGACAATGTTTTCCCCTCATCTGTATCCTGTATTGCAATATACTTCTAATAAATGTGGAAAAAAAAAGATAATACATCATGATCAAGTGGGCTTCACTCCAGGAAAAAAGGGCTGGTTCAACATTGGCAAATCAATAAATGTAATTTACCATTTATATGATATTTTAAAAATAAAAATCATATAATCATCTTAATCAATATGGAAAAGGCCTTTGAAAAAATTCAACATCCTCTTATGCTCAAAACTCTGGATAGGATAGGGATCAAGGGAAGATATTTTAACTATGTAAGATCCATTTATGACAGACCCATTGCCAACATAATGCTCAATGGAGAAAGATTGAAAGCATTTCCACTGAATTCAGGAATAAGACAAGACTGTCCACTTTCACCACTCTTATTCAATATAGTCTTGAAACCCTTGCCAGAGCTATCAGACAAGAGAAGGAAATCTAAGGAATTCAAATAGGAATAGAGATAGTCAAATTGTCTCTATTTGCTGATGACATGATCCTCTACCTAGAAGACCCTATAAGCTCAACCAGAAGACTTCTAGAGCTTATAAACAATTTCAGCAAAGTAGCTGGCTATAAGAGCAACACCAATAATACATTAGCTTTCCTATACTCCAGGCCACTGAAGAAGAAATCAGGAAATCTGTCCCATTCACCTTCTCCTCCAAAAAAATAGAACACTTGGGCATAAATCTTACAAAGAATATCAAGGACCAATACAACAAAAACTATCAAACTTTAAAAAAAGAAATTACAGAAGATCTGAGTAGATGGAAAAACATTTCATGTTCATGGTTAGGTAGAGTCAATATCATCAAAATGGACATTTTACCCAAGGCCCTATACAGATTTAATGCAATCCCTATCAAGATACCAATGTCATTCTTCACGGATATAGATAAAGCAATACTCAAATTTGTATGGAATAACAGAAGACCAAGAATAACCAAAACATTACTCAGCAAGAAGGAGGAGGTGGGTGGTATCTCAATTCCTGACCTGAAATTATAATGCAAGGCTATAGTAACAAAAACAATATGGTATTGGCATCTAAACAGAATTAAACACCAATGGAATAGAGGATTTTGAGATGAACACTCATACCTTTAACTATCTGATATTTGATAAAGGGGGCAAAAGCATAGTATGGAAGAATTTCATTGATTTTTCTTGCTCTACATAGCCTGGCCATTGGCCAATACCTATGAGGTGGTAAAAATACAAACAGATGGGCTTACAGCATGAAATTCAGCTCATTGAGGTTTTTCTCTATCTTCTTCAATCAGTGTGGCAGTCTTCCATCTGTTCACCTTGAAATTGTAATTCATACACCAAGTAGTTGGTCAGTTGAGAGCTATCCATAGAGTACTGCCCAAATGGCAATGGAAACGCACAGTTCCTTGGGTGGTTGCAAAGACTGCCTGCTCATAAGTACCTGCTTGCATTGCCCCAGTAGTACATTACTTTATAAACCATTTCTGTTTCATTATGGAACTTTTCCAGGTACTGCCCTCCCCATTTGTGCATTCTCTGACTTTACCTAAGACATTATGTTTATCTCAGGTTTCAATATTATTTTATGCCCTTTAGACTTAGAGGTAGTATCTTAGTCTATTCAGGGTGCTATAACAAATACCATAGACTAAGAGCTTACAAAATAAATAGACTTGTTTCCTCACAATTCTGGAGACCAGGAGGTCTCCAATCAAGGCATCATAGATTGAGTATCTGATGAGGGTCCCTTTCACATGGTGCTTTTTTACTGTGACCTTAAATGGTGGAAAAAGCAAGGTAGCTCCCTTGGGGGCTCTTTTATAAGAGTGTCAATCCCATTCATGAGGCACTACCCACATAATCTAATCACTTTCCAATTGTCCCACTTTCCAATACCATCACATTGGTAAAAATGCTTCATCATATGAAATTGTAGGTGGATAAACCTTAATACCACAGCAAACCATTTCAGTTAATAATTGTTAGCAAGACAGTAATTACCTGTCAAATGGAAATTTTCAGGACTAATAACCCAGGGGTCACTAAAGGGTGGTAATCACAAGCATTTGCTGTATTTTACAGTCTGTGATCCATTCAGGGCTGTCATACAGATTGTGAGCACACTAGTAGTCCAGATTTCTCACATGTCACTAATTAGCAGTCTTTTTTTATTTCTTTTGCAGTACCAGGGATTAAACCCAGGGATATCCTACCACTAAGCTACAACCCCATCCCTTCTTCATTTTTTCCTGGAAGACAGGGTCTAATTAAGTTGCCCAGGCTAGCCTCAAGCTTGTGACCCTCCTGCCTCAACCTCCTGAGTATCGGGGATTACAAATGTGTACCACCTTGCCCAGAGTAGCAATCTCTTTTTGTCAACCAGGCATTGTGTACCTGTATGTGGATTTAAGCTCTAGGAAGGCAAGAATTCTTTTCATTGCTGTATCCTAGGCACCTAGAACAGCCTAATACATTATAGATGTCTAATACTGACAAATAAATTAATTTGACAAGAACTAGCAATAGTTGTGGAAATAAGCTATTTAATAAGTTTGATACAAGAGTTTCTGAGTTGATATTTGAATGGTTGAACTGACCTGCAGGAATGCAAACATCAGGCTGAGATGCAGTGTGGTGAAATATAGGGAATAGAACTGAGGGTAATAGAGGAATCATCAGAAAACTTTCAGACAAAGTACTCACAGGGAAATTTTGATGAAGACAAAAGAACAGACTGGGTGAGTGGCAAAATCCTGTATGATTTAAAGGCAGAATTTCTTTTTTCTTTTTTTTTTTTTTTTTACAAAGAGAATGACAGTGAGAGTGAGAGAAAGAGAGAGAGAGAGATAATCATTTTTTATTGAGTTTTTCACATGGCTTTCGTTGCTCTGACACTTACTTACATATGTGGGTGCTGGGGTTTGAACCCATGTACTTGCGCATGCCAGGCAAACACTTAACCACCAAGCCACCGCTCCAGCATGAGGCAGAATTTCTTAATGCAACTGCTGGTCCTTCCACCAGCTCAAAAGCCTAAGACCAGTGTTCCTATAACTGAACATAGAATGTTCTGTCAAGAAGTCGCAGTAGAGCCCTCTTAATGTCTGCATTCCTCAAGCTGTAGATAAAGGGGTTTAGCATGGGGGTGACAATGGTATACATCAATGAGGCCATCATGCCCTTCCAGGAAGATGACGATGCATCAGAACTGAGGTATACTCCAAGGCCTGTCCCATAGAATAAAAAAACTACAGATAGATGAGACCCGCAAGTAGAAAAGGCTTTGTATTTTCCATTTGTTGATGGGATTCTCAGAATGGAGGAGACAATTCGAGTATAAGAGAAAAGAATCCCTGAAAAGGGAACAAAGCCAAGAAGACCAGTCACCATGTAGAGCACTATGTGATTGACCAGTGTATCTGAACAGGCTAGTGTAAGGGCCTGAGCAAGTTCACAGTAAAAATGTCGAATTTCCCAATTGGTGCAGAAGGATAGACGCAGCATCAACAGACTCTGGATTAGGGAATATGACAAGCTGATGAACCAGGACATAAGAACTAGCACGCCACACAGATGGGAGTTCATGATGACTGGATAGCGGAGGGGGTGACAGATAGCCACAAACCGGTCATAAGCCATTACAGTAAGGAGTAATGTGTCCATTCCTCCAAAAACCATGAAAAAGTACATCTGGGTAATGCATCCTGCATAGGTGATGGATTTGCTCTCTGTCTGGATGTTCACCAGCATCTTTGGGATGGTTGTAGAGATGAAACCAAGGTCAGCAAAGGACAGATTGGAAACAAAGAAGTACATGGGTATATGGAGATGGGAATCAGAGATGATGGCCAGGATGATGAGCAAGTTTCCAAGCATGGTGACTATAAATATGGATAGGAACAGTTCAAATAACAGCAGCTGATGCTCTGGGTCTTCAGAAAATCCCTGGAGTAAAAATTCTAAAACATTTGTTTGATTTCCTGGTTCCATTTGTTGACACATCAGCTATACAATTAAAGAGCAAGAACATGAAATAAATACTATCTCTGCTTATTTCTTGAGGTGAAAAATTCAGCAAGAAAGCCTTAGTATTACAGAACTTAGGAAACTTACCTTCTGTCATTTATTATAGGCAACATTTCATTATATTGACCAATCCGCATCCATTGGCTTCTGGGAGACTCACCCATTTCCTGTATCTCTGCCTTAGAATTAACAATATAGAAAACTGGGGGCTGGAGTGGTGACTCAGCAGTTATGGTGCTTCCCTGGCATGCACAAGGATGTGTGTGGGTTTGAACCCCAGCACCATGTACACAATGAAGTGTCAGAGCAATGAAAGCCACATGAAAAACTAAGTAAAACTGATATTCTCTCTCTCTCTCTCTCTCTCTCTCTCTCTTACTGTCCCTCTCTCTTTAAAAAAAAAAAAAGGCTGGAGTGATGGCTCAGTGGTTATGGTGTTCACCTGGCATGCACCAGTACTAAAGTTCCAACCCCTGCACCACATACACAACAGAGTCTCAGAGCAACAAATGAGACATTAAAAACTAAAATAAAATTGATTCTTTCTTTCTCTCTCTCTCTCTCTCTCTCATTGTCCTGCTCCAACACACATGGGACCCAGTGACTAAAAGAAAGGTCTGAGTCATCTTCCTTGTTTGCGGCAGGACTGGGACTGAGAGGAGGGTCGGATGACTCTGAGCAATGAGAAAATTTGAGAGCAGGGGAAATAATGTGACAAAAATACTACAGGATGAGTAGGGTATCAGCTTCCAAGGGTAAAGTAGGGGGAGGTTAGGCAGGCAGAGACAGAAAGAAAGGAAGAAGAAAGGGAGGGAAAAAGGAAGGAAGAGAAAATGTTTTCAACAACTAATAAACTATTTTAACAAATGGTTAATGTGTAATGTATCTGGGACCATCAGCATTTCTACATAAACAAGTGCTTTCTAGACATTTGCACGTGATAAAAAGCTCTTCACCTATAAGTCAATAGATGGATCAGAGTCCAGGAAAAGCAGGGATATCAAGGTTTAAACTATTGCAATACCATAAGAAAAGACAAAGAAAAGGTCACAGAGAGAAAGTGTGGTTTTTTGGTTTGGGCTTGTTTCTGATTTTTGGTGTTGGTTTTGGTTTTGGTTTGGGAGTTTTGGTAGTGGGGAGCTGTTACTGTTACTTATTAACAATTGTTTGTTTGTTTGTACTAGGGATCAAACACAGCCTCACACATGCTAGGCATGTGTTCTAATACTGAACTAAACCCTTAGCCCCTTTTTAAAAGAGAGAGAGGGAGGGAGAAGGAGAGACAGAGCGACAGAAAGAGAGAAAGAGAGAGGAAAGAATCTATTTTATTTAGTTTTTCATCTGGTTTTCATTGCTTTGACACTTAGTTGTGTATGAGGTGCTGGGATTTGAATCTGGGTCCTTATACATGCCAGGCAAGTGCCATAACCACTGAGCCACTGCTCCAGTCCCACTTTTTATTTTTTATTTTGAAACGAGGCCTCACTAATTTGCTCATTCTACCTCAGAGTTGTGATTCTCCTGCCTCAGCCTCTCACAGTAGCTAGAATTACAGGCATGCACCACCACATCTGGCACAGAGAAAAATTTTAGTAATAACCTCTTTGGTGCTCATTAATTACTGACAGAAGAGGGAAGGTGCACCAGAATATTTACACATGAGCTTAAAATCAAGGGGGTTAGATATGTCACTTGCATTTAAACCAATGCTTAGAATAGCCCTCTAAGTGCCCACTTATCTTCTGTTCTTTTCCCTCCAAACCCTGAAGTTCCAGGACCTTTAGGCAGAAGAATATCAGGCCATGTATTCATGGAAAAGAATAGAATAAAATCATTAAATGATTTTTTAGCCTTCTCTTTTGCATTATTTTAAATACAGCCATCCCCCAATATTTGAAAAGCATTAGTTCCAAGACCTCCATGCATACTAAAAGCTAAGAAGGCTCAAGTCCCTTACAGAAAATGGTATGGGATTCGCATATAACATACACAATCCTTTTGCATCTTTTAACTCACTTCTAGATAACTTGTAAAATTATGTGTCACATGCTGTGTAAATAGTCATTATACTGATGTTTAAAGAATATGTACGTTCAGTACAGATGAAATATTTTTCAAGTCATTGGTGGAATCACAGATGCAGAACCCATAGATATGTCCAAGTGATGCATCCTATATAAATAATGGATTCACTCTATGTCTGGATACTCAATCACATTTTTTTAAAACTTTCTATAGTATACTTCCCCCAAACGAAAGTCTGTTAGCTGTCATCACTGTCAATCTTCTTAGTAAAACAGATTGAAGCAGATAGTGTCTCTAGAGTGATTTTAAAAAAAAAAACCACCTTTGAAGGTAAATGGATGGCTATGGAAGAAATTATGCTGGGTAAAATCAGCTTATCCCAGAGAACCAAGGGTCAAATGTCTCCACTCATCTGTGGAGGTTAGATCTAGACCCTGGCCAGTGAAAAAGTTGGTCTAGTATCATATGTTAACTCCAGATAAAGTGTAATGTTATGCAACATAATACTTTTTTAGGGATATTGTGGGAAGGGGAGGAGGGATAAGGGTGGGTAATTGGGGGGGGCACTCCTGGGGGTAATTCTAATATCCAGAATCTATACACATTTTATATTATTTTGTGAAAAACTTGTATGGTTGTTCTATAATAAATCTCTCAATTAAAAAAAAACCAGCCACATCATAAGTAATTTTTTAACTCTGAGTGGATGTCATTGTTCTGAAACTTGGGAACAAGCAGTTTATAACCATTCAGGTGGCTACTGATCAGTTGAGAATAAACTGTCAGGACGACTCTTTAAACTGTGAAATTTTATACAACTTCACTTTGCTTCCAATACATGTGGTTTTCTGACTTGTGTTCTGATTTATCTTATCAAGAAGACTAAGAAAGAGCAGGTAGGAAGTGACCAAGACTCTGGGTATTCCCTAGAATGCACTGTGCTTATTAATGCCATCAACTGCATTGGGAAAAAGGAAAACAACTCTGTTTCCTACTAGAACTATTGCAAGGACTCCTTACCTGGTGGTCAGTCTCACTTTCAATTCCCCACACAGCCTTCTAGTTAACATTCCCAAACTGAGAAGCTGATCCTATCATTTCTCTTACTTAAATCTTTAAATGTCTCTCTGGCACTGTTCAGGGTAATACAACAAAATACCATAACTGGGTGGTTAATAAACAACAGAAATTTATTTCTCACTGTTCTGATGACTGGGATGTCCAAGATCAAATCTCTAAAAGATTCATTGTCAGGTGGGGACCTATTTTCTGGTTCATAGATGCACCATCTTGATGTATCTGCACATGGTAAAAAAGAGTGAACAAGCTCCCTTGGGCCTATTTCATAAAGACGCTGATCCCAGTTCATGAAGCTTCACCCTCAAGACCTAATCATCTCCCAAGAGGTTCCACCTCCTAATACCAAGGCCTCAAAGGTTAGGATTTCAACATATGAATTTTTTCAGAGCAAAACAGTCACTTTCTAAAAAAAAAAAAAAACTGGAGCTCTTGATCTATCATGGATTTACTCTGACCCTACAGCCTCATTTCTCAGCACTTCTCAACTATTACTCTAAATTCTGAGCTATTGTAAAGCTTCCCTTTGTCAAGATGGGACAGACCCTCTTATATATCTATGATTTTCAAGAGCTGCTTCTTCCCCCAGAACAGCTCTCTACTTTCTTCACCTACTTCCTGTATTTCCATACTTGGCACAGCACTCCTCTGTTTAGATGATTTCCAACCCCATCCATCCTCAATACCAGCTGATTTCTTGGCACAGAGGATAGCTTGGTGGCTGAATTAATTAATGAGTATACAAACAAATATTTTCTGTTGCTGCAGCTCATTTAATACATGTGTCTTTTACCCCAAAATCTTCAGCAACCCTTTCCCTCAAGGAAGTTAATATACAGAGACAGGATAAAATGAACCGGAGGGTTTGAACGAAGAAAGGGAGAGAAAAGAGGAATATGTTTCCACTCATTAAATAACCAGCCACCCCAAACATAAAGACTTAAGGGCCAAATGCTTTCTCTCATATGTGGAAGCTAGAGTAAAACCTAAGATAGGCTGACAATTAGATAAGTTTAATTAATAACCCCACCAAAGTTGAAATGTCACATAAGCAGTGGGAACCATATCTATGAAGGTGGAGGAAGAAGGGAGGGAGGGAATAGTGGGGTTATCAATACATCAGGATACACTCAACTCCCATGAGAAACCAAACTATATACATGGGCAGGCATATAAACTCAGAAATTTCAATAATTAAAAAACATGTATATATTCGTTTCTATCTATATCATGTGGGCATTATAAAGGAGACGAGATTGGGGAATGGATAAAGGAAGGGGGGAGAATCCTGGACTAGGATCAGCCTTAACTTACCTTCTCAATATCTATGTGTGCATGAATATGTAACAACAATTCCCTCCAATATATAAGACTATGTTGAACAGATAAAAAAAAAAAAAACAGGCCCTCCTCACAAGCCTAGGCAGGATATATCCCAAAGTTGGCATGTCCCAAATTCCAATAATGTAGCCCATCTACTCTTGCCCTTCTACTTACTCCCTCACCCAGAATCCTTTCCCACAGAAGCATCAGCAACTTCTCCACAAGCTTTATTTGAGTCACCTACAAACATGTCCCTGTGTTTCTGTCCTCTTTTGCAATAAACAAGAGGTGAGTGGAAGAAAATCACAAATTTACATGAAATTCACAAATGATTGTCAAAATGGTTGTTCTGGTGGGATTATAAATAAGGTTGGTCATCATTTCCATTCCTCTATTGAAAGTCCCTCAGTGTTCATATCCTTTGTCCTTTCACTTGCATGTGAAACTGCTGAATATCTTCCATCTATGAGTAAGGAAGCCTTCTCTCCTTTTTGTTGTCTCCTCACACATGACTTTGCTGAAAAAAGCAATAGAAGGAAAGCAGAGGAGGACATTCACTCCTCTATGTCTGGTTACAGGAGCCTTAGAACATAGAGAGAAAAAATAGCAGTGCTAGGAAAATGCTCTCCTCTCCTTTCCAGCATTCTGTCACACATCATCTCATCCTTTCAGGCACTTTTGAGAACACCCTGATATAATTTCAGTCTTCTACAGGTAATTAATGAGCACCATAGGAGAGAGTATTCCAAAGTATTCTTGTAACCTCTGCTGATTTGACCCAGTTATCCCACACCTGGGTATTTTCCCAAAAGAGCTAGAATTGGCATACTACAGAAACACAGCTACATCAATGTTTGTAGCAGCTCAGTTCATAATGGCTAACCTATGGAACCAACCCAAATGCCCCTCACTGGATGAGTGGATTCAAAAACTGTGAGATACACATATATAAATACACACACATATGTGTGTGTGTGTACATACACACACACACACACACACACACACACACACACACAATATCATGGCATTTGCAGCCAAATGGATGGGGATGAAAAAAGTTACGCAGAGTGAAATATCCCAAACTCAGACACGTAAGGGCCAAATGTTTTCTCTCATATGTGGAAGCTAGAGTAAAATCTAAACAGATTGAAAGTTAGCTAAGCTCAAAAAATAAACTCAACATAGATGAATTTTCACATAAGCAGGGGCAACAATAACTGAAGCTGGGGAGAGAAGGGAAGGAAGCAGGGAGGGGAGGAAGGGATTAGGAAGGTTATCAATGCAACTGGGAACCCTCAACTCCCATGAGAAGCCCAACTATACACAGGCAGGTAGAGAAGATCAGAAAATTCAAAAATTAATACTCATGTATATGCTTATTTCTATCTATAACATGAGGGTAAAGCAGAGGAGACATGGGAGCAGGGAATGGTCAAAGCAGGGAGATCCTAGATTAGGATCGGCCTTAACTTACTTTGTCAATATCCATCTCTTCATGAATATGTAGCAACAATTCCCTCCAATATATAAGACTATGTCAAACAAATAAAAAAATTTTTAAAAATATTGTAAAAAATAAAATAGGCTTTTAAAAATGTATGCATGTTTGTATGTTTATATGTTACTGGTAGTTGATCCTAGAGGCTCTCTCTACCACTGAGCTACACCCCCAGCTCTTTTTTTTTTAATCATAGAACTATATTTTATACCTTTATTTATTTTCATCTGGTGCTAAGGATCAAACCCAATGTCTCACAGTGCTAGGCAAGTACTTTGCCACTGAGCTATTTTGAGAAAAGGTCTTGCTAATTTGCCCTTAACTTACTTTGTCAATATACATCTATGCATGAATATGTAACAATGATTTCCTCCAATATGTAAGACTATGTTGAATGAATAAAAAATAAATTTTAAAAAAGTTGCCTTCTGAAGCTGGAATCTGTTCTCAGCTATGTATTAAGTCCCCTGAGAAAAAGATATATAGTCTACACAAAGCTTCAGATTTTAGAGAGTAAGTGCTTTGATTAAAGCAAGTAGATTCTTCTCTCTTAAATGTGTCTGCTAAGAACCATGGATACAGGTGAAATGGGAAAGAAGGACGAGTCTATTTGGGAAAAGCAGGGGTGTTCTCAAGCAAGTAAAGGCTACAGCAGAATTCAGAAAGGCGTTTTCTAGGCTAAAAATGGAGACTTTGGATTTCTTGTGTCAGATAATAAGAGAAAAGGACTAGAAAAGACCAAGGCTTTACTATAAAGCACCTACAGTTCTATCTCTACCTTGGGGCATCTATTTCTTTTTTTTAAGAGAGAGGGACAGAGAGAGTGAGAAAGAGAGAAACAATTTTATTTAGTTTTTCATGTGGCTTTTTGTTGCTCTGAGACTTCGTTGTATACGTGGTGCTGAATTTTGAACTCACATACTCGTGCATGCTGGGCAAGCACCATAACTGCCGAGCCACCACTCCAGCCCCTGGGGCATCTATTTCCAAAATTCAGACCTGTAACTGTGTCACTGGGCCATGTAATCCAGGGCAATGCTCTAGTTTTAGAGTGCCCTGGAGGCCAACAAGGATCCCTCTCCATAACCTCCTCAGCTATCCATCCAAATGATATACAATCAAAGCAAAACCTCACTATACAAAGGCAACGTTAAGCAACTAGCATAGTTATTCTACTTTCCGAGAAAATATCTTTGAGAGCTCCCTCTACAAGAATATCATCTATTTTCCTATTTCCCTCACTTACTGGGCTATGCAGGCTTGGCAACATGGACCTACCACAGGACCAACTTTCTTGAATAGTGTTCTCTGATGAAGACAGAAGATCTGTCCATTGAAAGAGCAGGGAGATAGAGGGAGGCATGTGGTAGGGGGCCTGGCTGATTTCTGGAGAACCCATGAGTGTCTTGAGCAGGCACTTAAGGGCCTTGGTGACTTCATGCTGATGAGTTGCACCCTGGGGTCCATATCCCCATTGAAATTTATTAAACAAATTGATCAATGGTGTGTTCCTTCCTTGATCAGTTTGGCTCCTCAAGTGCAGGAACTACACAGGAAGAAGTCTCTAACTCATCAATTCCTTATTCCAGGAAGACAGTGGGTCCATCTTGCTTCCTCCTCTGGTGTTGCTCTCCTCTAGGAAGAGTCATTAGTCTTGCTAGATCGCCTCTTGGTGACAAATGTTACCACTTTCTGACTTATGGTTTCCTTATCAATCAGATGGTTGAGTAGCAAAGGGTCCCAAAATTCACTAGGGAGGGTTTCTTAAAAGTTGGCTGCATCAGGATGACCATGAGGATTTCTTTAAACACAGATTTCTGAGACCAAATCACCCCCAGTTTTGGTTTCAGTAGGTCCGAATTAAGAGTCTGATAACTTGCATTTTGGGAAAGTTTCAATTTTTATAGCCCCAGGACAGTCTTTTGAGAAACACTGTTTCTTGTTGGGGTCTGACCTTCACTCCATTTCATCAGCTGCCCTAGAGTGATCTTGTTACTATTTGCATAAGTTCCTTCAGGAAGGGCTGCTAGGTCCTGCTTTGTTAAGCTTGCTAATTGTCATACAAAACTCAGGGTGGGTCGGAATGTGCTAACTACAGGATGTTCCTAAGTTGTTTGTCTGCACTCCTCGAAATCTGCATAACCCTTGGTAACTTCCTTAAGAGGAATATAAAAAGAGATGTAAAGCTTGAATAAAGAGAGACCAGTCCTACATTTATACCATGGAATATTACACAGCAATTAGAAACAATGATATTGCAGCCTTCCAAGGTAAATGGATGGCTATGGAAGAGATCATGATGAGTAAAATCAGCTTAACCCAGAGATCTAAGGGTCGATTGTCTCCACTCATCTGTGGAGGTGGGGACTAGACCCTGGACAATGAGAAAGTTGGTCTAGTAGCATGAATTAAATCCAGATAAGATGTAATGCTTTACAATCTAATACTTTTTTTAGAGTTATAGTGGGAAGGGGAAGGGAGGGATAAGGGAGGGTAATTGGGGGGGGCACTCCTGGGGATAAATGCAATATCCAGAATATATACACATTTTATATTATTTTGTTAAAATCTTGTAAGGTTGCTCAAAAATAAAATTAAAAAAAAAAAAAGAGAGAGAGAGACCACTCCATCTGGATCTCCTGCCTGTGTTCTTTCTCATCCCCAGCCCGTCCCTCAGGTTTCAACCAGGCCAGACAGGGACAGTTTCTCATAAGTATCACCTGGGACTTTGCTACTACATAGCTTCCCACTCTATCCAACACATTACCTTGTCAATGTCTTCAGGGGAAGATGTAAGAATCTACTTTTTTAAATAGTATAAGTGGTTAACTTTTTTATTAATTTTACTGTGATAAAATATAAATAACAAAACTACCATCTTTTTATTCAGAAATTTATTTGTTGAACAATCAAACAAGCTTCTAAAGAAAAAATATAATATATATAAATTCTGAAAATAAGATTTACCTCCAGAGCCCCCCCAATCACCCACCCTTATCCATCCCCCCCTTCCCAATACATCTCTACAAATGCCTTAGGCTGTATGACATTACACCTTATCTGGATTTAAAACGTGATAATAGACCTCCTTTCTCAATAGCCAGGGTCTAGCTCTAGCCCCCATAGATGAGTGAAGACATTCAACCCTCGGTTCTCTGGGTTAAGCTGATTTTTCTCAGCATAATTTCTTCCATAGCCATCCATTTACCTTTAAAGGCTGCAATATCATTGTTTCTAATTGCTGAGTAAAACTCCATGGTATATATGTACCACAGATTTTTGATCCATTCATCCAGTGAGGGACATCTGGGTTGTTTCCATAATTTAGCTATTGTAAATTGAGCTGCTATGAATGTCGGGACTTGCTGTGTCACTGTAGTGTGCTGATTCTAAACCCCCTGGAAAAATACCCAAGAGAGGAATAACAGGATCATATGGTGGGTTCATTGCTAGTTTTTTGAGGATTCTCCATACTGGTTTCCAGAGAGGCTGTACCAGCAAAACTGCCATCTTAACAATTTTTCAGTGCATGATTCAGGGGCACTATGCACATTCATAGTGCTGTATGGTGTCACCATTGTCCATTTCCCAGGCTTTTGATTGTCTCAAACATAACTTGTTTCCATTAAATAATAACTCACCATGTTCCTCTGCCTCCAGCCCCTGAAGACCCCTACAGCTCTTTCTGTACCTAAGAATTTCCTTTTTTTGCTGTTGTTCTTGTTTTTGGTTTTGTTTTTGTTTTCTCCATCCAAAAAGTGAATACATGGAAGTAGTCTTCTTAGTGCCTTAAGGACATTTGTCATGTAAGGGTAATCAGGAAAATAACAATTTTTTTAAAAAAGAATAAATCAAATCTTAATTTTTCTATACAGACATAACATCTTAGGATTTCATATATGATATTATCTAGCCTCAGCTTTGGAGGTAATCCTACTATCTGATCCCTTCTACCCATCATGTTTTCAATGTGATGTTACATTTTTTTGCTATTAACCCAGCAGTCTAATTTGTCTCCATGTTCAATTACTTCCTTTCCAACTAACCTCTAAACACATATCATTTGGTAAATTGTTCTCCCAAAATTACTCTCTGCCATTTATCCTCACATATACATAGCATCTTTTCTGGCATATCCATCTTAATTGGGTAGTATCTGAGCAGCAAAGGAAACAGTAAATAAAATGAAGAAACAACCTACAGAAAAAGAGAAAATATTTGCAAACCATTTAGCTGATAAGAAGTTAAGATACAACATATAGAAGAAACACAAATAATTCAATAGCAAGAAATTAAATAAGTCAATTTAAAAGACAACAGACCTGAACAGAAATTTCTCAAAAGAATACATAAAAATGGTAAACAAATACATGAAAAATATTCAACATCTCTAATTATCAGAGAAATGCAAATCAAAATCACAATGAGATTACTCCCCCTGAGAAGCCAAATAATACTTATGCAATCATTTAATACTGGAAAATTCACAATTATATATATCACATAGTATAAAGAGACTGGAATGTGGGCAATGTTGGGGTGACTCTGGATTAGGATCAAATGCATACCATATTGTTACTTTATATGCATTTATGTTTGTACAACAGCTCAACTCCTTAATAAGAAAAATAAAATGAGATATCACTCACATCTGTTTTGATGGTTATTAACAAAAAGTCAGAAGATCACAAATGTTCATAAGGGTATAGAGAAAAGGGAATCTTTGTACACTGTCATTGGGAATGTAACCCAGTATATCCAGTATGGAGGTTCCTCAAAAATAAAAAATAGAACCATGTGATTCAGTAATTCCTTTTAAATATATATCCTAAGGAATAAAATATTTGCAAGTTTATGCTCATTTCAGTATTATACACAATAGCCAAAATATTGAAGCAACAATTCTGTTGACATATGAATGGATAAAGAAAACATGAGATATACACAACAGCCAAGGTTTAGAAGCAACCCAAGTGCCCATCAACAGATGAATCAATAAATAAAAGGTGGTTTATATATACATTGCAATATTACTTAGCTTTAAAATCATGGAAATTGTGACAAATGCCACATCATAATTAGAGGACTTGTCCAGTCACAAAAGGACAAATACTATCTGACTCCACTCATAGTCAAATCCATAAAGACAGAAAATAGAATGGTTATTGTCAGGTGATGGAAACAGGTAGAAATAAGGAAGTATTGTGGAATAGCTACAGGTTTTCATGTGGGGAAAATAAAAAAATATTTTGGAGATAGTGGCTATTTAATGCCACTGAATTATGTACTTAAAATAGCTTAAATATTTATTTCTTATGTTGTATGCCATAATTATAAATTAATAAGGCAACATTACCTTAGCAAATTCCAAGAGTTTTTGGCAATTGTTTACTTTTGTTTCAGAGTAGATCAGATACCAAAGTGTCTCGTTGCAGTTCCATTATAGACACTGGATCAAATCCTAATTTAGCAATTTTTAATTAGAAATCTCTTCTCAGGTGCACCTCAATCCTACAACTCTCCTAGAAAGAGGGCTATGGCCAGGGACTGGGAGAAAAATAAATTATCAATGATCTGATATCAAAAAGGAACAATGAACTAAAAGAAGAGGTAATGAAGGGAATAAATGAGAAAATTCAAGAGTTGAGAAACTCTATCATTAAAGAAATAGATATACTAAAACAGGAAGTAACAGAGCTAAAAATTGCAGTCAGTGACACGAGAGAGACCTTGGAAGAATTTAATAACAGACTAACTTCTGTAGAAAATAGAACTTCTGCTTTTGAAGAAAGAACTTCTGACAATGAGGACAGGCTGACCAACCTTGAGCACACTGGTGACAAAAAAGAAAAACAACTAAGAACACAACCAGAATTTTTTAAATGTCTGGAATGAAATGAGAAAAAACAATCTAAGAGTAATCAGGATTCAGGAAAAAATCGAAACATGCACGAATAGTATGAGGAACATCCTCAAGGAAATTGTGAAAGAAAACTTTTCTCATATAAAAATAGAATCAGACATATTCATCCAGGAAGTTTACAGGACACTCAATAGACCTAATCAAATGAAAAACTCACCAAGACACATCATATTCAAAATGTACAACAGGGATACCAAGGAAACTATATTAAAACAGCAAGGGAGAAACGCCAAATCACATTCAGAGGTAAACCAATAAGAATTGTCTGTGACTTTTCAACTCAGACTTTGGAGGCAAGAAGGACTTGGAAAGTGCCGCGTTCGTCCAGCGAAGCAGCAAGACAACGGCCGTTGTTCGTGCAAGAAGTTCTTATTTTTTAATTCTTTCTTAGTGCAGTTATATAGTTACAAAATTCATCCACTTCCGCATACCCCAGAAGTTACATACAGGTTACAATTTACCGGACCACCTCGGCATGTGGCCAGGGGAGACTATTCCGAGCAAGATGCATATCAATCATTAAAGAGCACACATCTGGTTTCGGCGAAGGACAGTCAACAACAACAAGATAATCAATCTCTCTTGACAATTAATCTTTCAGCCACCTTCCAGTAACTGACCTGCCTCATGGCACATATACAGCCTCATGGCCTATATGCTTCCTGCAATTCCCCCTTTACTATTTAAAATGGACAAGGGGACTGCGCCTGTCTTAGGTTGCCTGCAATCAAATATTTTTTTACCCGTCATCAAATCGTGAAGTCTAAAACTCTCCATGTTTTATCTTAGGTTGATAAACATTTGTGCAAGTCGTACCCATCACTGACTACCAGTCCATCACTTGTTATGACGCATCCAGGGGTGTAGGAAAACATATAGTACACATCGACCCACGATGTACACGATGACAACACAGGCCAGGGCAAACATAATTCCCAAAAATAACTCCTTAAGACAGGAAATATTGGGAAGCCATGAGATCAGCCATCCAAAAAGTCCTTCAGCTCCGGAATCTTGTGTGATATGTTTTGTTAGAGATTTAAGTTTGTCAATCTCTTCAGAGATACTAAGAGAATTGTCAGAGAGATTGAAACAGCACATGTTCTTGACTGACCGGCAGCCTTGATGGTGTAAAAGTAGTAGATAATCAATGGCAGCTCTATTATCTAAAATACCTTGTTGTAACACACGCTGTTCTTCATTTAGAAGGGACAAAGCAGTAGAGGTATAATTAATATTTTTTGCCATTGCACAAGCCAATTTTGTAAAAGACTTATAAGCTCCTACTGCTAGACCAGGAATACCCAACAAAGAGAAGGTCAAAGCATCTACTTCAGTTTTAGAAAGGAGATGCACGTTATCATCACAATCTTCAGCCAAAGGGAGACCTCTTTTAACTCTAACAGCAGGATGATGGGGCAATATATCTGCAATTGAGGGTAAAAATATAGTCAAACAGCTAAGGCAGCAATGCGTTCCATCAGACAAATTAGCAGGTATATAAGTAAAAGTATAATTACCACAGGAGAAAAACCACCCCTTCGGAAGAGAAGTGTGTGCCTTGCCATACACAATTTGTTCAGTGCGGCTACATAAATGTCTTTTTCCTACATCAAGACACTTAGAAGTACAACTCTTATATTTAGCACATGTATCATTTTCAGAAATGACAACATTAGGAGTGATAAGCTGTATAGCGTCCTTAGGAAGTCAAAAAGAGGAGCTTCCCCAATTGTAAGAGTCCGAGTAAGTAACAATTTTGTTAATATTGGAGAAAAAGGTAAGATTTTTAATATCATTGGAAGGGCGACACACAGGCAGCAAGCAAGATTCTAAAATAAGTCCCATATGGACATCTTGTCTGATGCAGATGTTATCCATTTTGGCTATCTTGGCCAGTTGGATCCAGACACTGTCCTTTTGTTTCATCATTATTGAGCTCTGTATCAGCAGACAGCAAAGGAGAAGAATCTGGAGTGTCTTCATCGTTGCTCGGATCACGGCTAGCTCGAGTCAGCCTTTCTGGCACCCAGATGGGTCCTTTAGCATTTTGCGGAAAACACAAACAGAACCTCGGCTACAGATCAATACAGGATCTGGACCTTTCCATTGACCAGTCAATATATCTTTCCACATGGTCCAAGTCTTGGGCTTATGATGTGGATCAGCAAATCTATCAGCAGCTGATCTATTATTGGAATCTAAATTCAAAAAATTTAATGTGAATAATACAGCAGATAACCTATCTTTGGGTGTTCTGTACACCGCTCCTATTCCCCCCTTTTGTTTAGTTAACATAGTCTTGATGGTAAGATGAGCCCTTTTAACAATGCCTTGTCCAGTCGGGTTGTAAGGAATGCCTGTAATATGTTGAATATTAAAATTAGTACAAAAATTTTTAAATGTATTAGAAGTATAGGCAGGTCCATTATCAGTCTTAAGTTGTTTACGTAAACCTAGAATGGAAAATTGTTAAGAGGCAATGGGTAATAATATTCTTTGTTTTTTCTCCAGAGAAAGGTGTGGCCATAATGAATCCTAAAAAGGTGTCAACAGAAACATGAATAAATTGCAATTTTTCAAATTCAGGAAAATGAGTGACATCCATTTGCCATAGATGATTAGGTAGCAGTCCTTTAGGGTTGACTCCATGAGTCACTTGAGGAAGAAAGGTAACACAGTTACTGCAGCTTTTGACAATGTGTCTGGCTTTTTTCTTAGATATAGCAAAGCGATGATGCAATGTAGAGGAGTTAACATGAAATTGATTATGAAAATTAATAGCAGATTTCAGTGCAGAAAAGATATGGACATCGCGCGTGGCGAGATCAGTAACATGATTGCCATGAGAAAGAGGACCAGGGAGACCAGAATGAGCACAAATGTGAGTGATATAAAAGGGATTTTTCCTGTCTCAAATTAATTGCTGCAACTCTAGCAGATGCTGATGAATGGGAGAATGAACAGCAATGTGTCCAGCCAGCTCGAGACTCTGAACAGCATTAACTACATATACACTATCTGAAAACAGGTTGAAGGGTTCAAAATGCCCTGTAAAAACTGCTAAAACTGTCAATAGTTTTGTTTGTTGAGCAGATTGGACTGGGAACAGAAAGGTTTGAGTGGATTCATTGGCTGTAATGGCTCCAGTGCCATCCATAGATCCATCAGTAAATATTAAAGTGGCATCATTTATGGGTGTAGTCCTGGTGATTTTTGGAAAGACCACTGGATGCCTAGCCCAAAAATGTAATAAGGGATTAGAAGGGAGATGATTATGAAATTGAGCTTGAGTACTTGCTGAAAGAATTATCCAGCAATCTAGGGTAGAACAGAGATATTGTAGTTGTTCCATGCAATAAGGAGTAATTATCATATGGGGATACATACCAAACGTTGCCAGAGAAACCTTAAGTGTTTTTATGATAAAAGTAGCTATAGCTTTTGGATATTGAGTAATGACCTTAGAAGGTGAAGCCATACCATGCATCCAAAGGAGAGGGCCATGCTGCCAAAAAAACACCTGTAGGGCTGTAATGCTTAGCTAAAACAATAAATTGCAAAGGCTTATTTAAATCAATGCGGTCAATGTGGGCAGATTCCATGGCTCTTTTTATTTGATTTAAAACTTTTTGTCCTTTAACAGTAAGAGAATGAGGGGAGAGGGGATCAGAATCACCTTTTAAGATATCGAATAAGGGAGAAAGAGCAGAGGTAGGAATGTGAAGATAAGGTCTGATCCAGTTGATGTCACCGAGCAGCTTTTGAAAATCATTTAAAGTAGACAGATTATCCTTACGAAGGTTAATTTTTGCAGGTTTGACAATGTATTAGATATAGTAGATCCAAGAAATTGTTTAATATCAGTCAATTGAACCTTTTCAGGGGCTACAGTCAAGCCCCAGCGTTTCAAAACGCTTAAAAGAGCAACATAACCCTTTTGTAAAATAGAATCCTGAGAATGAGCAAGTAAAATATCATCCATGTAATGATAAATTAGCAAATCTGAAAAAGTGTCATGAATGGATTGAAGAGCCCGATCAACGTAGACCTGACACATAGTAGGACTATTTGCCATTTCTTGGGGGAGTACAGTCCACTCATAACACTGATTAGGTGAAGTATTACTAGTAGTAGGAAGGGAGAATGCAAAATATTTAGTATTGGCAGGGTGAAGAGGGATAGAAAAAAAGCAATCCTTAATATCAATAATAATAGTAGGCCACCCCAATGATAGAGCAGTTAATACAGGTAACCCCAATTGAGTAGGACCCATAGGTTCCATAATGGAGTTAATGGCTCGTAGGTCATGCAATAGTCTCCATTTTTTAGTTTTTTTTTTTTTTTATTACAAAGATAGGTGTATTATAAGGCGAAGTGGAAAGTTGAATATGGCCAAGCTCTAGCTGTTCCTTAATAAGTTCCTGGGCTGCACAAAGTTTTTCTTTGGAGAGGGGCCATTGAGGAACCCAGACACGGTGATTAGAAACCCAGGTGATTTTTAAAACGTCAGTGGCCCACATGAAAAACCCAGTCCTTTTTTATCCATCTGTGACTGTCCTAACTTAAGAGGAGCATAATCTTGAGGAAGTTTCCTGAGGGACTTCCCCCAGACATGACCCTGCTCCAACACCATACATTCAGCAGCCATGTTACTGTAGGGAATGTCTGAAACTAACTTAATTCCCATGGCTTTTATTACATCTCTTTCCCGTAAATTGACAGGAAGACTATCAAGTGCATAAGGTTGAAACCTGCCTGTGTGCCCTTTATCATCTTTCCGTGATAAGAGTTTTGTACTTTTACTAGGATTGGTGGCTATCCCTAATCCTCGGAGAGTACTATCTGCCGTGTCCAAAGGCCAATTTTGCGGCCAGTCTAGGCTCTTAATAATGCTTTGATCAGCTCCAGTATCTAAGAGTCCCTGAAAGGGCCTACCCTCAATCATCAAGGAAACCATAGGTCTGTTTTTTAAATCCAAGGAGAGGAATGCTATATCCACTCCAGTAGATCCCAAGCCTTTATCACCACGCTCTTTATCCTTAGCTGGACAGTTTTTATGAAGACTGGGTAAAATTAACAATTGAGCTATACGATCGCCAGGTGAAATAGCGATTACTCCCCTAGGTGCTGCAGCAAGAATCTTCATCTCTCCAGTGAAATCAGCATCAACCACTCCAGGTACTATAGAGAGGCCCTTTAGGGCAAAAGAACTTCTGCCAATAATTAGTCCCACAGTACCCTTGGGTAAAGGCCCTTGAACAGCAGTAGGAATGGGCTATACCCCCATTTCTGGGGTCAAGATTGCTCTGGCGGAGGCACAGAGGTCCAATCCTGCACTTCCTGTGGTTTGTCGGAGGGGGGTGTTAGGGGATAGTGTGTTCGGGGTACCATCTGTATAGCCCCATATATTTGTGGGCCCCGGGACTAAGGGCCCTGTTTTCCATTTCTTGACTCTAAAGGAGGTAAGAGATTTCCATCCTTATCTCTAGCAGAGCGACACTCACTAGTCCAATGATTGCCTTTAAAGCAATGGTGACATGGCCCAGGGGCAGGGCCTCTGCTCTCCTTAGAAGGACAATTTTTTCGAATATGTCTAGGCTGCCCACACTTATAAGTGTGTGTTGCCCCCAGAAGGAGTTTTCTTAAGGCCAGAAGTAATAGCGGCAGCCATAACCTGTCCCTGTATTACTGTTTTATCTATGTCTTTACAGGCCTTAAGATATGAAGAAATGTCTTTATTTTTCCATGGTCTACTAGCCTCTTTACACCATTTATTAGCTTGTTCATATGCCAATTGCTTGACAAGAGGCATGGCCTGCTCCACATCCCCAAACACCCTACTAGCAGTCTGTATTAGCCTATCCACAAAATCAGCATATGATTCCTTAATTCCTTGAATTACCTTAGAAAGCTGACCCTGCAAATTTCCCGACCCAGATAATGTTTTTTAAGCTTTATGGGCAGCCGCTGAAATTTGTTAATAAACACCAGGGTGGTAGTTTATCTGTTGAGTCTGTCCTTCATACTGACCAATTCCCATGAGCATGTCTAAATTTCATTGAGGATTTCCCGAGGCAGCGTTTTTATGTGTCATTTTTAAACAAGCCTCCTGGAAGCCAACCTTTCAGGTTAAATATTGCCCTCCTGACAAACATGCTTTAGCCAAATTAGTCCAATCAGTAGGTGTTAAATTTTGATTTCCAACAGATTTTAGTATAGACAAAGTAAATGCAGCTTGAACTCCATATGTCATAACCGCTTTCTTTAACAGCTTAATATTCTTGAAAGGAAATACCTGGTGAAATCTCTGGTTTTGCAGATCCTCAAACACAGAATAAAACAAATTATCTGGCCTCTGTCTCAGCCCAGCGTCATCAATTAAGTCAGAACTTTGCATTACTGGGCAAACATTGAACTGCTTACGTTTTTCATGACTAGGAGGCAGTAATTTTAAGAAAGGATTGCTAGAGGATAAAGGAGGTGGCGGAGGGGTAGGGGCAGACGGAAAAGAGGAATGATGTTTTAAGTCCAATTTATGCAATGCGTCCTGAGATAACCCCTTTTCCTCATCTGATGTAGAATCATCATTTTTTTTACTCTGTCCCTTTTGTGAAACCTCCTCCAACACCTGTTTAGCTTCCATAAGGGGCTCAACCATGTCTGCATTGGAAGACACCAAACAGTTACTAATCAAAGACCAAATGGCTAAAGTCCCAACTGGAAGAGGATTGGAAGCCTCAGCTTTTTTTAGATCCACTCCCAGATGCTCCCACTGAGGGACATTAAGTAATCCTTTCTCAATAAACCGACAAGCATGTTTTCTATGGTTCTTACAAAACTTTGCGCAGTTGCTGTTTTTAAAGGAGTATCATTTTTTTAATAATTTTTTTAAAGAATGTTTCATTCTCAAGCGAGAAACTTTTCACCCCATACTGACTGAGACACAAGTTATAGAAAAGAAAGAGACAAAAACGACAAAGGAGATACAAAAACAACAAAGATATTCCTCTAGAGCCTCGCTTATAGCGAACCCTGTCAAAGCAGGCTCCTGCTCTCGGGCAACACGTTATGAATCCCTGCTCTTAGGCAGAAACAAAACCTTTACTTACCGATTTTTTGTCCGTTTTAAAGGGTTCACCATACGGGCCACCATCTGCCGCGTTTGTCCAGCGAAGCAGCAAGACAACAGCCATGGTTCATGCAAGAAGTTCTTATTTTTTAATTCTTTCTTAGTGCAGTTATATAGTTACAAAATTCATCTACTTCCGCATACCCCAGAAGTTACATACAGGTTACAATTTACCAGACCACTTCGGCATGTGGCCGGGGGAGACTATTCCGAGCAAGATGCATATCAACCATTAAAGAGAACATACCTGGTTTTGAAAAAGGACAGTCAACAACAACAAGATAATCAATCTCTCTTGACAATTAATCTTTCGGCCACCTTCCAGTAACTGACCTGCCTCATAGCACATACACAGCCTCATGGCCTATATGCTTCCCACAGGAAAGAAAACTTTCAACATCTGAACGACCACAACATGAAGACAAGAATTCTATACCAAGCAAAACTCAGCTTCAAATTTGATGGAGAAATAAGAACTTTTCATGATAAGATAAAACTGGCAGCATTTGTAAACAGAAAACCACCCTTAAAAAGAATTCTCAAGGAAACACTCCAGACTGAAGAACAAGTAATCAATACACAAAACCCACAAACAGAGGAAATTCAGTAAAAGTATAACCCATCAATAACCAACCAAGACAACCACAGATCTAGCTAAATAAGATGCAATAACTATGAACCAATTACACACTTCTATTTTAATACTGAATGTGAATGGTTTAAATGTACCATGCAAAAGACACAGACTTGCAGCCTGGATCAAAAAACAAAATCCAACAATATTCTGCTTACAAGGAACCCACCTAACAGGCAATGACATCCACAGATTAAAAGTGAAAGGGTGGGGGTTGGGGATTTAGCTCAGTGGCAGAGCACTTACCTAGCATGCGCAAGGCCCTGAGTTCAGTCCTCAGCCCTGAAAAACAAAAGAAAAAAAAAGATAGAGTGAAAGGAAGGAAAAAAGTTTACCATATGTACAGCCCAACAAAGCAAGCTGGCATTGCAACACTTATATCCAACAAAGTAGATTTCAAACAAATCAATCAGAAGAGACGAAGAAGGCCACCACTTAGTACTAAAAGGAATCCTACAACAGGAAGAAATAACCATAGTTAATAAATTTACTCTCCAAACAACAGTGTACCCAACTATGTGAATAAATTATTTCACGACATCAAATCACTCGTGGACCTCAACACAATAATACTGGGATACTTCAACATTCCTCTGTCACCAATAGACAGATCATCAAAACAAAAAAATCAATAAACAAATCATCAGCCTAAATAACTCCATAAATCAAATGGACTTAACAGACATATATAGAATATTCCATCCCAAGTTAGCAGAATACACCTTCTTCTCTGCAGCACATGGATCCTTTCCCAAAATAGATCATATTCTGGTTATAAAGATAATCTCAGCAAATATAAAAAGTAGATATTATTTGATGTACCTTATCAGACCACAATACCATGACCTAGCAATCAACAGTAAAAACCATAACAGAAAACATACATACTCATAGAGATTGAATAATACCCTATTAAATGAAGAATGGATCCAAGAAGACATGAGAGAAGAAATCTAAAAATTCTTAGAAGAATGAATATATGGTCACAACATATCGAAACCTCTCAGACAGCATGACAGCATTCTTAAGGGGAAATTTTATACCACTGAGTGCCCGCATTAAAAATGAAGAGAGATCCCAAATAAATAAGCTTATGCTCCATCTCAAAGCCCTTCAAAAGGAAGAACAATCTAACCCCAAAGCCAACAGAAGACACAAAATAATCAAGATCAGAGCTGAAATCAATGAAATTAAGAACAAAAAAAAAAAAACAACAAAAAGAATTGATGAAACAAAGAGCTGGTACTTTGAAAAAACATATAAGATAGACCCCTAGCCAATCTCAATAAAAGGAGGAGAGAAATGAAGCAAATCAATAAAATCTCCAATTATAAGGGAGTTATCACCACTGACCCCATGGAAATCCAAAGAATTATAAGACCATATTTTGAAAACCTATACTCCTAAAATTCAAGAATATGGAAGAAATAGATGAATTTCTAGATGCATAAAAATCCCTAAATTGACCCAGGATGGTACTGAATTCCTAAACAACCTGATAACAGGCACTGAAATCCATATAGCAATTAAAAGTCTACCCAAGAAGAAAAGCCCAGGACCTAATGGATTCCCCAGTGATTTTTACCACACGTTTAAGAAGGAACTAACACCTCTCTTTACTATTTCAAGAAATCAATAAGGAGGGAACTCTCCCAAACACTTTTTATGAAGCAACCAAAACACTGACACCAAAACCCAACAAGGATACATCAAAAAAAGAAAACTGCAGACCAATATCCCTGATGAACCTGGATGCAAAAAATCCTGAATAAAGTTCTAGCAAACCACATCAAAAAATTAGCAAGAAGATAATCCATCATGATCAAATGGTCTTCATCCCAAGTATGCAGGGCTGGTTCAACATACACAAAACAATTAATGTAATTCACCACTTAAAAAGAATCAAGGACAAAAACCATATGATCATCTCAATGGATGCAGAAAAGGCCTTTGATAAAATCCAGCATACTTTTATGCTCAAAACTCTAGAGAAGATAGGGATCAAAGGAACTTTTTTGAACTATGTAAAGGCTATATATGCTAAACCCTCAGCTAGTATAATACTAAACGAAGAAAAGCTGAAAGCATTTCCACTAAATTGGGAACAAGACAAGGCTGTCCACTCTCACCACTTTTATTCAATATTGTTCTTGAGGCCCTAGCAGGAGCAATACGGCAAGAGAAAGTTATCAAAGGGATATTTATAAGAAGAAAGGAAGTCAAAGTGTCCCTTTTTGCTGATGACATGATCCTATATCAGGAAGATCCAAAAAACTCCACCAGAAAACTGATAGAGCTTATAAATAGATTTTGCAAAGTAGCAGGCTACAAGATCAACACCCATAAATCAATAGCTTTTCTATATGCCAACAATAATAGGGAAGAAGAAGAAATCAGGAAATCAGTATCATTCACAATATCATCTAAAATAAATAAAATACTTGAGAATTAATACAACAAGAGAAGTAAAAGACCTCTACAATGAAAATTATAGAACACTGAAAACAGAAATTGCAGAAGACCTGAGAAGATGGAAAAGTGTTCCATGCTCTTGGTTAGGTAGAATTAACATAATTAAAATGGCCATTCTGCCAAAAGCACTGTACAGATTCAATGCAATCCCCATCAAGAATCCAATGCCATTCTTTCTAGAGATAGAAAAAGCAATTCTCAAATTCATCTGGCATAATAAGAAATCCAGAATAGCCAAAACATTACTAAGCAAGAAAGATGAAACAGGTGGTTTTGCAGTAGCAGATCTAAAACTATACTATTGGGCTATAGAATTAAAAACAGCATGGTTTTGGTATCAAAATAGGAATGAAGAGCAATGGAACAGAATTGAAGACTCTGAGACAAAGTCCCAAATCGTTAAACATCTGACTTTTTTTTTAAGAGAGAGGGACAGTGAGAGAGACAGAGAAAGAGAGAAACAACTTTATTTAAGTTTTTTCACATGGCCTTCATTGCTCCAACACTCAGTTGTGTACGTGGTGCTGGGGTTTGAACCCAGGTCCTTGTGCTTGCCAGGCAAGCACCGAAACCACTGAGCCACCGCTCCAGCCCCTAAACATCTGATCTTTGACAAAAGGGGTCAAAATATAACATGGAGGAGAGACAGTCTATTCAACAAATGGTGCTGGACAAACTGGACAGCCACTTGCAGAACATTGAAATTAGATCCTTATCTCTCACTGTGCACAAAAATCAATTCTAAATTGATGAAGGAATTAGGAATTAAGCCAGCTACCATACATCTGCTAGAAGAAAAACTAGGACCAACACTCTAGTATATGGGAGTTGGTAATG